>JACEEZ010003624.1:170000-172500 GCA_016584305.1 Chionoecetes opilio | reverse complement strand
GGTAATTGTCGCTGAGAGAGGTGAAATGCTAGGAATCTCGGGCACCGTCAACCAACTACCGTCAATAACACTATAGTCGCAACTGCACTTTTGTCGCCAGGCGCTAAATATTACTAATTTTAGCATCACTTGTATGTGCCACTGAAGACAGGTAATTAATATAAACTACTGTGCATGCCTCTTTAGTGGCACATACAATTATGTATCTGTAGTGATGATAAAATTCGTAATATATGGCGCCTGACGACATATATGTGCAGTGGCGACTATAGTGTTATTGGCGGTAGGGTGTAGGGATACGTGAACAGGTTTATGAAACTGTCGCCAATAGGAATTCTCGCAGAAACACCAACTGAGGCCTGTCGCCGACGTGGTACACTCGCCGACGCGGAAATTTTGGTAACAGTTCCACTTGGAATAAATGAAAATGAAGAATAAAGTGTATTTCATTGTTGGATACCACCATACCACCTGGTATGTAATCTCTGAATGCAGAAATACTGTTAAAAGCTTATTAAATGTATATATTGTGTACTGTAATATCATGCAAGATCAAGAACTGGAACTGTCGACGAAAATAGGCAGATAAAATGAAATGAAAATATGATAGTGCTAATATGATTTGACTAATGCTTCATGTTCGCTTATAATGTCAGATTACTGTGATAAATAATGCTGTTAATAATGCTGTTATGTATATGCAGATTGTTTTCTCCTCTAACTCAGAGTTATGTACACATTTATATAGCTAACCTGCCACTTATAGAGATAATCTGAAGGCATATTTTTACAGCAACAGGACATTCTGAAACAGAAGAACTCCCCATTGTTTATATTTTTGTTTTGTCAAACATTATTATTTTCAACTTAACTAATTCAATTTACCTAAACTAAATCAATTGCTAAGATAACCTAGCTTTTCTAACTAATGAAATCTGGATTGTTTAATAGCTGTCTATTAAATTATCAATCGTATTATCACATATCATTGCTGCCACATGTGGCCACATGTGGCAGCAATGATATGTGAGGTATTTCAGCTCCAGATGTGTAATATGCATATTACACATCTGGAGCTGAAATACCTCCTCCGCCACCCTCGCCCGGGCCCTATATATGCATCCTAACTAGTAAAAATAAAACCAATAAAATTCCATTCTTACCTAATAACCTAACCTGCCCTAACTGGTGGGTGAAGAAGGGGTATTTAAGATTAAGGGGTATACAGTATTTCTGTATAATAAAAAGGTATAAATAATTGAAATCACAGCAAAAGAAATGGTAAATATGCATTTTCAACCAATACTCCCTATTGACCAATACTGAAATAACTGGCGGAACATCTTAAGAACAAGCTAGGGCTCCACGCTAAGCTGACCCAAATGTTGGCTCTACGTATTATACTTACTGTCCTTAACACATCTGTTAATATTTTAATGAGTGCTGATCCTTACTTTGCCTACATGGCTGATATTAAATTTCAGGTTCCTGAGAAAAACTAAGCCCAGCGAGATGCGCAATGGACGACGAGTTTGAGAAAGTAGTGCGAATCTAAGTAGTAGGTATAACCTAGGGGTTGGTCGAGGGGGGACGGAGCCCCCCCCGTTAGGTTAGGGTAGGTTAGGCTAGGTTAGGTTAGGGCAGGTTAGGTTAGTGCACAGCAAGAGGGGCTCGAAGAGGGGTGCTAGGTTAGGTCTGTAGAGTTTGTCATCTTTAGAATAAAGGCTCAAACTCCTATCTTCTTCTTATAGCCAACAAGCTTGGGGACATGGTGGAAACCGGGGTTTTTGGGTGGGGGAGCACACACATAAGGGAAATATGGCCCCCCACAAAAAAAAATCCTTAAACTAGGGAAATTTCCCTAGTTCATGGACTTTATCGGGGAAATATTTCCCTTATATGTGTGCTCCCCCACAAAAGGAGCACACTCAGAAGGGAAATATGGCTCCCCACAAAAAATCCCTCAACTAGGGAATTTCCCTAGTACATAGACTTAATCGGGGAAATATTTCCCCGATAAAGTTCATGAACTAGGGAAATATCCTAGTTTATGGATTTTTTTGTGGGGGGCCATATTTCCCTTATGTGTGTGCTCCCCCACCCATAAACCCCGGTTTCCCACCATGTCCCCAAGCTTGTTGGCTATAAGAAGAAGAAGATAGAGGGTGGAGCCTTTGTTCTTAAGATTTACCTAACTAGCGGGGCTACACCATCCAGACCTAAACTAACCTAGCCAACCTGGGCATTGATTACATAACCTTAGCTCACTGAGGCAGGGGGTTTCGCTCACCCCCAGACCTTTCTTGTTATTTTTTATTCCTGCCGGCGGTAAATGTGCAGTTTCAACCAATACTCTCCTGGCATAACTGGGGGAGCAGTTCTCCCCCAGAACCCCCAACTAGTTAACAAACCTAACCTGGGCATTGATTACGCAACCTTACCTCACTCCCCCAGACCACCTTGTTATTTTTTGTATGAGTCATAAATACTCCTTAGCGAT
>JACEEZ010003624.1:125000-165000 GCA_016584305.1 Chionoecetes opilio | reverse complement strand
GGATGCTGCAGACCCCCCAGACCCCCCAGACCCACCAGCCCAGTTCGAGCCGGTGAGTCCTCTCGACTCACTGGAACACCGCAGGGATGTCGCGGCGCTTGTGGTATTCCACAAGGCACAGGTGCAGGGAGTGCTACACCTGGCTGGGTTACGACAGCCTCCAAGAGTCGCCACGCGAAGCACGAGAACGGTGCTTACCAGTGGTGATGCAGTGGAGGTGCCGCGTTCCCGTGCCAGCCAGCACCAACGCACCTTTGTGGGCCGCGTCTCAAGGATGTGGAACATTTTCACGGTCGCTGTCCCTCACATCCAGGAGATGAACACACAAAGTGTAAAGTTGGCGGCCAATCGGTGGAGACTGTTGAAGCCCACCCCGCTGAGGCTAGTGATACTGTGACACTAGTGACAGCAACAGTGCCTCAACAAACAGTTTAATGATGCATATATGTATATAATGTTAGTTTTTAGGTCTTTATATTTATGTGTGAATTGCCCTTAAGATAGGTAGCACACGATAGTGCACCTTTGGGCTTTAGTTATATGTATGTTTAAAGAAAAAAGAAAAAAGAAGAAAAAAAAGAGAGAGAGAGAGAGAGAGAGAGAGAGAGAGAGAGAGAGAGAGAGAGAGAGAGAGAGAGAGAGAGAGAGAGAGAGAGAGAGAGAGAGAGAGAGAGAGAGAGAGAGAGAGAGAGAGAGAGAGAGAGGATATACCCCAAGGAAATTATGTTTTAGAAACACAAACTTAGGTTGCTTTCAGTTGTAGATTGGGCCAAAGATGATATCCCTACGTCTTCATCATGGAAAAGATTAGTCGTTCAGTCAGGTTCAAGAGGTACAAACGTTAAACTATTCTGTCTTCTCTTTTTTTTCCTGTTTTTTTATTCATATAGCTACTTATTTACTTGTTTAGGCATTTCATGTTTCTTATCACTCGATCACAATGTTTCAGTCATCCAGTGCACATTCCCGTTTCTCTTGACTCTCAACCTCTCAACCATGGTAAACTGAGATGAATTACAACAAACGTAAGTATGATGTTTTAGAATATTTTATCAGTGTGGAGGCGGTGGCTGAGTGGTTATGGCTCGTTTACACCGGGCGGCGATCGACTTACGAGTCTGGGCGAGCGCGGTTTTTCGGGACATGTTGTCCGCTCGCACTAGTCGCGTGGACTCTCACCATTGATCGCCCAATAGAGTTTACACCGAACATCACTGCGATCGATATAAGGCCGAATTAGGGAGCGTGGTGCGACGGTGTGGCGACCGAGAGGCGAGTGGTCGCACGTATCGCAACGCGCTCGCTGTCATCCTGCGAGTGCTCACCTAGATGTTACTTGCGAGCGAGTGCGACCTAGGGCGAGCCCATGGGGATCGCCTTGCGACCGAGTTGCGACCTTTGGCGAGCGCGTTGCGACCTTTGGCGAGCGCGTTGCGAACCTATTGCGATCGACTTGCGACTCGTGCGATCGATTGTGACATCTGCGTTCTTATTGCAACCGTATTGAGACCGTTAGCGAGCGTGTAACGACTTCTTTGGCGAGGGGGCGCGATTTGGGGGTGTGGGAGGTATAACAGTATGTGCGAGTGGCGGCGAGTCTCAGTTGTGTGTGAACCACGGGGCCGTCATCATGGATCCTGTGCCTCTGGCCGTAGCGCTCTTGATGGAAGCCCACATGCAGCAGGATGCCGCCATCCAGAACATCGAGGCCTTTAGAAGAATCAGCAGAAGACGGAGAAGGCGTCAACGTGTCGTCTGAGTTAGAAGCTGGCTCACAGAAGATGAGAGGACCCAACACAGCGAGTACAACCACCTCGTACAGAAGCTGGAAGAAGAACAGCCTGACCTTTTCAGGAACTACATGCGTATGCCCACAGATCTTTTTGATGAAATCCTGGAGAGAGTGCGATCCCACATCTCCGGTGAAGGCAACAACTACCGAGCCTCTTTGGATCCAGGGCTGAAACTCGCACAAAGCATCGCAGGAGCGGTGCGACCGAGGGCGAGCGCGTTGCAACCGCGTAGCGACTTGTGCGAGAGCGTAAATTGGGTCCACGTTGCGAGCACAGGGCGACCGCCTTGCAACCTCATTGCGAGTTGGGCCGGTCGCACTGAGTTTGAGAGTGTTTTGAACCGCGCAATACAGTCGCAGAGGCCATGGTGACCGATGGGGAGCGAGGGTGAGTTTAGGAGACCGTATTGAGAATATAGGAGACCGAGTAGCGACCGCGTAGAGACCACGTAGCGACCGATGGAGAGTCTGTGCGAGTGAGGCCCATTTTTCGGTCGTAACTCGCTCGTAAGTCGATCGCCGCCCGGTGTAAACGTGCCATTAGCGTCTGGAAGTGGCAAGCTCGATGTATACCGAGTTCGAATCCCGCGCCAGGTGCCAAAATCTTTCGGCAGTCGCCGGATAGCCTAAGAACACCCACACGCTGCCCATTAACCCCTAACTTCGACGGCTAGTGCATCGGAGGACACAGGGGGGCAGCATGATCCTCTACCCAGCAAACACACTACGTAAGTAAACCTTACGTTTTGAGAAGGTAGCGTTTTGGTAACGTTAGGAAAATTCGTAATATAGTATACGTAAATCATACGTTCACTCTTGAATTGTCTATGTTGTATTTAGGTATTGTTTGGTTACGTCGCTACGATATGTTTTTTTAACGTAATTAAGGCCCGGTTCAGACTTCACGTTTTTGCTACGTGCGTCTTGTTATCGTGACGTCACCGTGACGTCACGATGACGTTACCTCGTCTCACTGGTCACTCCCGCTCGCTCTTATCAGAAAACATTGCAGTATAAAACCGCCTTGCTTTCCTTACTTCCTCCCTTTTGTACTCCATGACACATCTATTTCTCCTTTCACTATATCCCCCTTCACTCCCTGCCCTACCTATATAGCGCTATAATCCCTGACAACAGCGCTATTGCAAAGGTTACAAGTGGATTCTGTATAGCGGGGTCCACAGGTGTTGCCACATATCGCAGTCGTGGCGCTCTTTTTCAAGTCACTAATAATTACTACCTATTGCACGGCCTGTATATTGTCCACTAATATTGTCTTCCAGAATCACTGATAATAAATATATTTTAAATCAGACCTTGGAATCAGCATTATTTTGATATTGCAAAACTTAGTTACGTATAATCTATAATAATATAAGCGAAAGTGTGTGTGTGTGTCTGTTGGTGGCGTAGCGTGATGCTGTAGGAAGGATGGTATATAGTAGCTACTAGCGGGGCACGTGAGAGGGTTAGAACTAGACAACACGAGAAATAAAGCAGGAAAATACAGTGTTGGTGGAGCTTACATTCAAGCAGCCATGCCGCTGTTCCGCCATCAAGCAGCGGGGCACAATATTTTCACATCATGTATGTCTTCCATTACTAATATTGTCTTCCAGAATCACTGATAATAAATATATTTTATATCAGACCTTGGAATCAGCATTATTTTGATATTGCAAAACTTAGTTACGTATAATCTATAATAATATAAGCGAAAGTGTGTGTGTGTGTCTGTCTGTCTGTCTGTGTGTCCGCGATAGGTGCCGCCCCCAGTGCCCCAGTCCCATCACATGGCACAGTTTTGGAACCGGATCGACCAGGGGCACATTTTTAACCTCACTTATGAGATGATCCGATCACTTTTATTTATTTTTATTTTTAGTAGCCTATTAGCGAGAATTGTGAAGAAAAAAAAGTGGGTTGCGAGAATTGAGGAAACCTTGATGTAGGGTGATGGGTAATGGGTGAGTGAATGGGTGGGGTGATGGGTAACGGGTGTGGGGTGATGGGTGAGTGAATGGGTGGGGGGTGATGGGTTGGGGGTGCTGGGTGATGGGTGAGGGAATAGGTGGGGGGTGATGGGTAATGGGTGAGTGAATGGGTGTGTGGTGATGGGTAATGGGCGAGTGAATGGGTGGGGGGTGATGGGTAATGGGTGAGTGAATGGGTGGGGGGTGATGGGTAATGGGTGAGTGAATGGGTTGGGGATGATGTGAATGGGTTGGCGTTAATACATACATTTCTACATCCATGATTTCAGGAAAGTTAGAAGGGGCTATCTGGAGAGTCTGTGTTTGGTGGGCCGAAGGCCCACTAATAGCCCTCCGCAGGAGCTATCTAAAAAGTCCGCCGGAGGGCGGCTTTGCGGCTAGTGTTCTAAAAATTGTGGCACCACCGCTCACGCAGCCCGCCAAAAGAATTGGCGGCTCCGAATCTTAAGCGAGGTTCAGACTACACGTATTTGCTACGTGCGTCTTGTCAACGTGACGTCATCGTGACGTCACCGTGACGTCACTTCCTGCTTGTGTGACCTTGAAAGACGTGCGTTTCTGGAGGCAAAGATTCGGAGCTTTCAATTCTTTTGGCGCGCTGCGTGAGCGGTGGTACCACAATTTATAGAACATTATACGTAACAAAGTTTTGCAATATCAAAATAATGCTGTTTCCAAGGTCTGATTTAAAATATATTTATTATCAGTGATTCTGGAAGACAATATTAGTAATGGAAGACATACATGATGTAAAAATATTGTGCCCCGCTGCTTGAAGATCGGAACAGCGGCACCGCTGCTTGAATGTAAGCTCCACCAATACCACTACCTATATGGTATATTTTCCTGCGTTATTTCTCGTGTTCTCTAGTTCTAACCCTCTCACGTGCCCCTCTAGTAGCTACTATATACCATCCTTCCTACAACATCACGCTACGCCACCAACACCCTCTACAGGCCGTGTAATAGGTAGTAATTATTAGTGACTTGAAAAATACCGCCACGACTGCGATATGTGGCAACACCTGTGGACCCCGCTATACAGATTTCACTTGTAACCTTTGCAATAGCCTGTTGTCAGGGGATTGTAGCGCTATATAGGTAGAGCAGGGAGTGAAGGGGGATATAGTGAAGAAAGTAACAGGTGTGTCATGGGGTACAAAAGGGAGGAAGTAAGAAAAGCAAGGCGGTTTTATACTGCTTTTTTTTCTGATAATAGCGAGCGGGAGTGACCAGTGAGACGAGGTAACGTCATCGTGACGTCACGGTGACGTCACGATAACAAGACGCACGTAGCAAATACGTGAAGTGTGAACCGGGACTTAGAGCCTCCAGACGCACGTCTTTCAAGGTCAAACAAGCAGGAAGTGACGTCACGGTGACGTCACGATGACGTCACATTGACAAGACGCACGTAACAAATACGTGTAGTCTGAACCCCGCATAAGACGTTATGTAATACGTGTTTCTTCTACTAATATATTACGTAGTGGTTTTACGTTTCAATTACGTACTTATAACATAATGATGTAACGTGATATTAGAGGATTAAAAAAGTTATATATACTTAATGAATACGTGGATACATATGTTAAAGATACGTAAGTATTACGTTGATATGACATAAACCGTTATCCACGTGAATTCCAATCGGCGTTATGGTGAAAATCAGGTGACTTATATCAGGTAGATCTATAGACACGAAATAACGTACAAACTACGTAGAACATTCACGTGACAAAATCACCTTTTTAGCACGTTTATAACACCTTTAATTTTTTTTAAATTTACGATTTTGTGATGGAAATACATATGGGTTACATTCAAAATACGGTTGCTTGGATGAAGAAATATAATTTGAAGTAAATAGTAAATTTCAGGCAGGGCCCTAAGGTTATTATGCATGTACTGTTTCTTATTATAGTCTATGTAGAAACGTTTTCTATTAGGTTTATATTAGAGAAAATGTTAATTAATACGGTATACTATTATAAGTTTTAGTAAATCAAATTGCATTATTTGTTATGCTTATTATATAATCAAATGTTATGATTTCAAACTTTTAAACGGTAAACTTAAAATATATTCAAAACTATAATCCATAAAAAAAAGTCACATACATGATATTATGGGATATTGGGACTACTTAATTTTTATTTTTGTAGGATTCAAATATATCTGAAGGAGTCTATATTTTCACATTGACAACGAGGATCATTAAGTAAAAGCCAACCTACTGTGGCAAGACATAATGATCACCTCATAAACAGGGCGCGCACTAGTGAGGAGTCTTTACTGGTGGGCTGGTGCACGCTTTGCAGAAATTACTCGCTGTATAATTATTTACACAACTATACATCTTCCAACTCGAAGGAGCTGTATTGCAAGAACTGTTGCAGAAAGGTAGGCTAATATGGTACGTACCAGGAAGGTTGTGGCAATGTGCTCGCTGAAGGTAGTAGTAACGTAGCAAAAACGTAGTGGGATGTAGCAAATAGGTTGTGAAAAGGTGATGGAACGTGTTAAAAAGGCAGTACAAACGTTTTTGAAACGTGCAAATGGTTCCCAAAATGTTGTAGAAAGGTTGTCAGTTACGTAGTGAAATACGGTATGTAGTTAGGACGCACCTGGGCGTCCATACAAATTCGTATTAGTTACGCATTTTTGCTACGTAAAAGTTACAAAACCGCTACCTTTATACTACGTAGAAAATACGTAAGTGTGTTAGCTGGGTAATTACAGGCGTCACTATAAAAATCCTGCCTGCGTCACCACCACCACGGGCAAGAATCAACTATCATAGCCCTCAAATGAGCCGCCAGGGCCTTCCATTCGAGCCCTGGAGGTCACTGCCTACAGGCGCTATATATAGGCCAAAATATAAAAAAATATAAAAAATAATAATAATAATAATAATCCCCAGACACTTATAGCCACAAGTGGCACCAGAGGTCCCCAAAGCTCTTCAGTTCATCGACCCCTTCAGGGAATCCTTGTTCAGTTTTCGACCCCCTCAGCATTCATAACAATTATATTAACAAACAAACAAGCAAATAAATACAGTACTACTATTTATCTAAGACTTCTTTTCCTGTGGTTTGTGGTGAAAAGGCAAGTTTTGTCTTTTACAAACACAATGTTTGTTTTACAAACATTGGCCCCACCCAACCAATGGCTATGGTTAGCAACCATACGACTACTATTACTACTATACCACCGATACTAATAGCAATACAAATCATAAAAAAGCATATGTACGTACTACCTGCAGAAATATTGGATTACATAAATATTGGAAGGGTGTTGACTCAGGTCACTCTGATGATTGGAAGGGTGTTGGTTTAGGCCACTTTGATGATTGAAAGAATGTATTCTCAGGCCACTCTATGATTAGAAAGGTGTTAGCTCAGGCCAGTTTTATGAATTTGGGGGGGGTGTTGACTCATGCAACTCTAATGGCGGGAAGAGTGTATAATCAGGCCACTCTAATGATTGGATGAAGGGTGACTCAAGCCACTTTGATGGGTAGCAGCGGGGTGGCTCAAGCCCCATTGATGGTGGAAAGGGGGGTGGTTCTTACTACTTTGATGGTAGGGAGGGGGATGGAGCAGGCAAATTTTGAGGTGTGGCGGCGGTCAACTCCACTGGGGTGCGAACATTTTGAGGTGTGGAGACCTCGCATGTTCGCCATTCCACCAACATGTTCTTGAGGGCGACGCAGCACTCAAAACACTTTGTTCAAGGCGCCCTTGATGGTGCAGCATCCACGTGGATGAGGACGGAGAACCAGCCTCCCAAGTGGTGGTGAAGGTAACGCTTCCCGGCTTCTGTCTGCAGCCGCCCCATGAAGCGTCGAGGCACCAGGAGGCATCGCCGCACCAGGCGGTTGGCCTCCTCGTCCTCCCCTGCGTCGGTTGTGATGCGCGATTCCTGAGAATTTTAGTTCATCACGGGGTCTGCCTCCTGCTGGGGGACGACCTGCTCTCAGCAGTGCTTCCATTTTAGGGTAAAATACCCTAAACTAGGGTAATCAGACCCCTTCTAGGGTAGCGGTTAGGGTA
The DNA here is from genome assembly GCA_016584305.1 of Chionoecetes opilio. Classification (NCBI taxonomy): domain Eukaryota; kingdom Metazoa; phylum Arthropoda; class Malacostraca; order Decapoda; family Majidae; genus Chionoecetes; species Chionoecetes opilio. The sequence continues at coordinate 157,153 of JACEEZ010003624.1, read as the reverse complement.
ATGCATAATCTAGGGTAATTCTAGGGTAATCAGGTGCTTTGTCAGTTTTTTAAAATTCAAATTCAAAGGATTCATTGGACGAAAAACGGTTTTTAATTTTCTTTTTTTATAGCCAAAATTTTTTAGTAGGCAAGGGGGAATTACTGGTGTCACCCTTCATAGCCCCCCGTTTTCGTTCTGCTCTGGCGGTTTAGTGTTCCCCAGATGCCGAAAATTTTCACCGATGACGAAAATTGGTGAAATATCAAAGAAAAATCAGTTGCATTTTTTTTTTGAAAATGACCCAATCAAAAAGTCGCAGGGAAAAATTTAAATTGGGTGTTGTTTTTCTATAAAAATAACTTGCCCTTTTTCCTTTGGAAAACCCTTATAGACCTCCAAAAAACCCATGTTCCTGATGCGATGTTTTTAAAAAAAAGAAAAAACTAGGGAAAAAGAGCCCAAACATAATAAGCAAGTGTTTGGAAAGCATTTTTCGACGGCATGAGCTTTTTGGAACTTACGGAATTTTTTTCAATAAAGGAAAAAGACAGGAGTAACAACTAAAAAAATTTGGCAAACAAATTTTTTGAGAAAAAGATAAATTTAAACTTTTTTCATGTTTGATAGAGGTTAATGATAGCTCAGCGTAGGATGTTCAACCCCATGGGAATTTTCACTAAAAAAACCATTCTGTTAAAAAATTTTTGGGGGTTTTGTTTGACAAATTGATGATGGAGCCAACCATTCAGAGCTACATTGTTAAAAGAATATTTCCTAAGTCATAAATTAAATTTCATGCCACATGTTTCATCATGTGCATCAAATGCTTCCCTCAAACTCCCAAAATATTTTGAAGATTTATCCCGAAACATTTTTGACACTTAATTTATCTTACCCAAAGAGGCAAATCCCTTCAAAGAGTTTAAAAAAATTTTTTGATATTAAAACCTCTTAAAACCCTGGCTCCGGCCCAAACCCAGGGGTTTTTGTCAGGCATGTGGTAAAAAGATTGTGGTAGAACAGTGGGATGCATTGGAGCTTTTTTTCACAGAATTAAAAATTTAGTGCCCAACACATGTAATTTTTATGATTGTTACTGCCTTAAAAACAAGCTTACCCAAGCCTCCCTCGAATTTATGGATTACAACTTGGGTAAGTTTAATAGTTTAATAGTTCTTCCTCTGAGGCTCTAAATTTTTTTCAACGAAAAGAGACTGCAACTCATCGAAGGTGACTGACTTCATGGATGTGAGCTTTGTTAAAAATGCGATATTTCATTACTTAGTCCCCCGGTCAACCTATTTTTTCAAGTGTCTTAATTCCTGTTAGAATGTATACTAGGAGTGAGTGATCAGCAACAAAGGGATCTAAAACAATCAAAAATAACTGCGAGACTTTTACAGTTTTAAAGTCATGTCAGTCTTTTTGATTGAAGCTGTACCCCAAATTTAGAAAAGATTTCACCATACAAAATTCATAAGTAGTGGCCTTGTAACCCTCGTTCTGCTCAAATCTGAATCCTCCCCTTAGCATATATATTTGATGAACTGCCACAAATTTCCAAAATATGCCCAAAAAAAATTTGTGGATGAAGAAGGAGTGCTGTTTGGATGAAGAACTTTTAAACAAAATCCCTTCACAAAAGTATAGGATATTTTGTGAATAGAAAAAAAATGCAGGGGACTGCCTGTTTCCCAAATTTTCCCTAGTCATATCCACCCTCTTCTCATACCCTTTTAAATGCAGCGGCTGAGCGTTTTTTTCAGCAAAAAAAATCTAACTAAAATTGCAAAGTCCTCTCTTAAAAATGAAACCCTAAGGGGCTTAATGCTACAAATTTTATCAATGAAAAGCTTGAAAAATCTTACTAACCCGAACATTGAGGACAATATCTAAAAGCAAAACAAAAGTCAAAAGGATGAAATGTTAAGGTGCAAAAATGTAATACAGCCGCAAAGCCCCCTCCGGGCGGGCTTTTTTTTACTCCTGCGGAGGGCTATTGATGGGCCTTTTCCCCCCAAACACAGACTCTCCAATAGCCCCTTCAACTTTTTCCCGAAATCATGGAAAGGGGAGAAATGTAGTATTTCCCCCCCCCATTCACCACCATTTACCCAAAACCCCCCCCCCCATTCACCCCATTACCCATCACCCCCCCCATTTACTCACCCATTACCCACCCCCCCACCCATTCACCACCCCTTACCCATCCCCCCACCCATTCACTCACCCCTTCAAAACACACACACCCCCTTCACCATCCTTACCCCTCACCCCCACCTATTCCTCACCCAAACCCCTCACCCCCAACCCCTCACCCCCCACCCATTCCCCCTCACCCTCACCCCACACCCATTACCCTCACCCACCCATTTACCACCCTAACCCCACCCAACCACCCCTACATCAAGGTTTCCTCAATTTTTCCCCAACCCACTTTTTTTTTTTTCACATTCCCTAAATAGGCTGCTAAAAAAAAAAAAAAAAAAACGGATCATCTCATAAAAGGACTTAAATTGTGCCCCTGGTCGACCCCTTCCCAAAAATGTGCCATATGATGGGGTTGGGGGCCCGGGGGGGGGCACTATCGCGGACACCAGACAGACAACACGACACCACACTTTCGCTTATTTTTATAGATGTATAAATATAAAAAGTATATGTACCCCGTAAATATGCAAAAAGAATGTACCTGTTACTTTTTAAGTGTTTGAAAGATTTGGGGTCAATATAATTCTTATTCATTTTTTCTCAATACTTATTTTGTTAAAGTGTGTTCTTATTAAACCAGAAATATATATTTAATGGAATGATATTAAAACTAGACAACTCAACTGGCTTAACTTTACTATTTTGTTTTTGTTATCAATAAAAAATACGGATTTTCACCTGCTTCCTTTTTCTTATATACAAATATATACAATATATATATATATATTACATAAATATATATATATATATATTTTAATAATATATATATATAATATATATATATATATATATATATATATATATATTATATATATATTATATATATATATATATCGAATATACAGTCGAGCCGATTACTTAGGGTAAAACGTAAGAATTTAGGGTAAAATTGACTTGACTCTAGGGTAAGTTTAGCGGAGCTCATGGAAGGCCTGGCTCTCAGGCCTCCTCCAGCACGTCCTTCACCTCAGTGTGTTTGACCTCCTGCGAGGCTGCTGTGTCATGCATGGGAGGCTCGTCCTGCCGTCCCCTCCCCTCCTTCCTCTGCTCCAGTGTTACCTATAAAAGCGGCGTCGCGCAGGGCTCAGGCACCATTGACCATCGAACCCCCGACGAAGTTACTAGTCGCCCAAACATTCTCTGCAAGATGAAGGTGAGTGATACGCGTCAGTCACTGTCTGGAGCATAAATATAACGCTGTATTTTAGGGCCAACTTTGTCCTCTTTCCATAAGCGTATAACAATGATAATTTATATAATGATAGAAATAGTAAGATATATTTTCCAACGCGAGTCTTGTGAAGGTGAAAGTAATCCGTCTGCGCCTCTCGCTTTCCTTTCCACTTTAGTTTGCAACACTTTCCCTTTCCGCTAGTTCATATCATGGCTCGACTTTCTTATCCATCACAATATACACACTTTCCCTCGCTCGTATCGTCATCTTTCAAATAAGTGCAACATTTCAAGGTCGTTCGGGGTCAATGAGTACAAGTTAAAGACGTGTTTCGGATTATGGTTTCAGTATATTCGTATAGTTTCCTTAATTACTTTTTCACATTATTAATCTTCGAGCTTATGATACACTTACACAACTCCAGATTAGATTTTCAATTTATGATTGTATGATAAAATTTATGTCCCTCTATGGGGAAGAAAAAAATACTAAAACAAAAATAATGGTAATCTGTAATACTAGTCCTGCCCTGCCTGTCACCCACAACAAGTATCATCAACACTCACCTCCACTGGTCGTTCTTCCACAGGTGTTCGTGTTGGCGTGTATGGTGGGCGTGGCGATGTGTGCCCCTCAACAACAGAGGTACGACGCACCACCACCTCAGGAGGAGAGGTACGAAGCACCTCCTCCGCAGAAGAGATACGACGGACATATTGACTCCAAGGAAATCATCGTAAGTGTCAGCACCTGGTCCTGATGGATGCCTGGCCTCGAGTCACGCTGGTCCTGATGGGGAAGTATGCATGTGGACTTGTAAACTTTTATGCTGGAATGTTGGTGGATTGGTAAGCTTGTGGATTTGTAGATTGGGAGCTTCAAAATCAGCATGTGTATTTGCATGTTATGAAGTTTTAAAATCAGCATGTGTATTTGCATCTTAGGAAGTTTTAAAATCAGCATGTGTAATTGCATCTTAGGAAGTTTTAAAATCAGCATGTGTAATTGCATGTTAGGAAGTTTTAAAATCAGCATGTGTATTTGCATGTTAGGAAGTTTTAAAACATTACGTGTATGGTGGAATGAGGAATAAGGATGGCAAATGTGGTTTTAAGACATTAGATGATCTCTGTTTCATTCACTTGATAATGGTATAGTCAGGGTTGCATATTGGGAAGATCTTAAACAGGATGGAATCTGGTGGAATGATACGTAAACTGAGGTATGTGGTTTTATGTCATGGGATGATTCTTATTGCATTGACTTAATAATGGGCTAATTACAGAAAGGGAAAAGGCATGTAAACTAATCTGTGTTATCTTTGGGGTATTTGTAATAGGCTTGTGTTAGGGAATAGAAGGGATGGACGTTGAAATTGGTATAGTTGCCCTGTGGTTAGATGTTAAAGATGGTGGAGAGGACAACTAATGCATGCCTGAGGGGTTTTCTATACTATCACCGTGGCTGATAATTAAGAGAGTCAGGTGAGTGGAATGACTAAAATGCATGCAAACCTACTGTGAAGAGGCTTGTTAACCCACTGTCTTCATCAGGTAATAGTCATAAGATGGAATGATGCATGATTTTCTTCTAAAGAGGCTAATGACTGGTAACGGAAAGATGAATTCTGGCCTTTCGCATAGCATGATGAGGTGCTTTCTAGACAGGCCCAGCTGGTTTAAAGTTACAGCGGTTAATCACGGCGGTAAACCTTATGGCAAAACATCGCTGCCTGCCATTACGATAAATTTCTTTAACACTTCAGTGAATTTTTCAAGCTTTCACCGATAATCTTAAAAAATTAAACTAAAATTCTACAGATCAGACAACTGGCACGCTTTCACTCATCCAGATTTCTTCCCCAAATAGTTTTTTTTTTTTTTTTGCTTTTTACGTATGTACTCAGCCTTTGATTGTCTATATAAGAATAATAAGAAAAAATCGCTAATACACAGATTATGACAGATCTGTAAGGTTAACGTACTGATCCCAAGGTTGAACTCAAGGAAAAGTAACAGTTTATCAGTAACAGAATAAATTCAATACAATAACATCCCGATTGAAAATGAGGAAAGCCAGTCTGGACTGTCACTTTCTGCATAATTCAGCCTCGTTCCTTTAGCTTCACGTATCTCAGGCACCATCACAATAACTACAATAACAAAGATCATTCATAAACAACGGCCATTGATTTACCATTTTTAATATTAATTAACGTAATAGTGTAGCAATATAAACCAGTCATGCATTTAAGAACACAAACTACGTCGTGCACAAAACAACACTCCTTAATTCCAATGATCTGAAACTCGAGAAATGCCAGTGGTCGCTGGCAGTTTTAACTCAAAGGTTGGTCTACTTGTGTTTTGGCTCCGCGACTAATATTTTCATAAATCAATTTCGCGATAAATATTGATGCACCGCATCTGAATACCAAAAAATATAGTTCTTCTGTTGTTCTACTAATTATATGGATGACATGCATTACGATGGAACGTTCTATAATAGCAATTTAATGCAAATTACTCGCCTCGAGTATCAAAGCTTAATATATTTTTTACATGTATATTGTGGCATGTTAAATTTGGGCGATGTTCACACTGTTTCCTAAGGCAGTACTGCTGCGTCTGGCAAACGCTTGTCAAAATACAATAAGCAATGCTTTGGAAAAACGAAGAATAAAGAATGCCGAAATCGGCTTGTTGCTGCGACAATGTAGGTTATAATTGTGGAGGTGACATGCCGCGGCGGGGAGTGGTGGGGGGAGAGATTGTGGCGGGGAGATTGAATCAAAACATTACGACTTCACGCGTCGACTCATTGCACTTCCAGGCTTTCTATCTGATTGATACACAATAATAACAGGAAAATATGACTGCCTAGGTATAGATAACCTCTAAACATACGTTATTGACTATATAATATCATAGAGTAGCATTTACCTCGCCTCCTCAACTATAACCTACTTGGTTATTTGGTTATATACAATGTTTTACAGAATCAGGCTTCTATACAATATACATATAGAAGAAAATCGTTCTTAATATTATACTTTTGTGTTTTAAGTGCAGTGGAATAAGCCCATATTTTGTTTTCCAGTAGACCAACTTATTATCAAAAAAGTGAGTTAAAACTGCCAGCGACCCCTGGCATTTCGAGTTCCAGTTCTCTCGAATTTTCACGTAGTACAGCGCTCGTATAGCAAAATCAAGAAATTACATCTTTAAATCACAAACTATACTACCTTACACATAGATAACAGTAGAAGTAGTAGTACTACTGTTATCTATGCCTTACACTAACAATGCATGTTTAAACCACAAACTCTATTATCTATTACCTTACACTAACAATGCCATCCATTAAATTCCTTACTCGCTCTCTCCTTCACCACCTTCTGCAGTTCAAGCCAGAGCCCTACCAGTTCAGCCACGCGATAGCCGACGATGAGTTCACCAACTACCAGACCCGCTACGAGAGCCAGGACGAACACGGCAATGTAGAGGGCGAGTACTCATGGGTGGGACCTGACAGTATCCGCTACATCACCAAGTACACTGCTGACGCCATTAACGGCTTCCAGGTAACTGAGTCAGGGAGGGCGGCAAAAGGAATGGCAGTAGGGCAGTGGGTGAGGGAGGGGCGGGGGGTGCAGGGGGGGTTAGCTGTTTCCACCAACGTGCCAACCCTTTGCTTCCCCGTCTATTTTAATTGTTATATTTAAGTGTTCTATATTTCAAAACTTGTTGATTGTTATGAATACGCAGATATATAAGATGCATATATGGGTTAATAGAAGTAAGTGTGGATTTATCTAGAATAGCTAATATTTTTGTCCTTGGTGAAGATTGTTAACAAGTTAGGTTATTGGATAGTTACATTTCATCATTGGGTAGTTTGTACAGATCAAACTTCGGTTTTTTTTTCTTTCTCTCTCTCTCTCTCTCTCTCTCTCTCTCTCTCTCTCTCTCTCTCTCTCTCTCTCTCTCTCTCTCTCTCTCTCTCTCTCTCTCTCTCTCTCTCTCTCTCTCTCTCTCTCTCTCTCTCTCTCTAATGTTCCCTGCATCCCCTCCTTCAGGTTAACACCATTAAGGAACAGACCGACATCGTGATCCGCTTCCCGGAGCCCGTGCCCGAGGACAAGCAGGATGGCTACTACTCCAGCGCCTAGACTCCTCCACTTCGCCCCAACCCTCCACCTCTCGCCCCTCTCCTCCCCACCTCGCCTCACCATCACCAAAGCTCGCTCATCGCTCTCCTGTCCTTCCCTAGATTCTGATCTCTAGACTCTAGTTATGATCTCCTCGACTTTGCAGAATGTGTGCTAAAATGTCTCATTTCACTTGCATTCACTTCTTTACAATGCCTCCTCCTTTTTCTCTTCATCCTTTCCTCCGTCTCATCCTCCTCTTCCTCTTTTCTATATCTCAGAGTGCCATCATACCCCTGCCTACGACCTCCTCCATCGTTCCTGATTTACAACTCCCATCTCATGGTTGTGAAAATTGTTATAGGTTAGGTTGGTGAGGGAAGCCGCGGCCCTATCCGAACTGGTCTGGTGTATATAATGTATATAATTCATGACGTCATGAATGTATGAACGAGACAAAGCCATCTACGAACTCTTGCATGATTTTCTAGCTACGTATACTACCGACTGGTCCATAGCTGGGGGTAAAGACTAGTATTAATGACGAAGGTAAATGATAGTTATAATATTACTTATGTTCATTTATATCCACATCTAAGTCAACTTTCTACTTCTGTTCACTTTTTCATTTCTATTTAGTTGTTGTTTTTATCATTTCAGTCTTTTTGACTTCTGTTCTTCGTCCTGACAGGACTTGTTATTGCATGTCGACGGTCCAAGTGACACTATAATGATCAAAATACGTAAGTTTCACTCTTCCCTCTAATTTCCTTTCAGTTATTCTTCAAACCTATCTCCAACAAGCCCTATCGTTATCTAGCTTCAATTATCTTCCAAGTCCTTTCTATTACTTGCTCTCTAACGTTTAATAATCATCTGCATGCAGTGCTGGGCGGCGTGGGCGGGGGTCCTGTACTTCCCCGCCCACGTCCCGCCCACCGCCTCCTCTTCCCTCCGTCCAATCATTGTTTTGTTACAAGCTTCCATAGGCTAGCTGCTCGTATGAGTTAGTACAAATAAACATGAGCTTGCAAAGAAAAACTATTCGTTTTCTTATGATTCCTCTTAAGAGCCTATGTGTTATCGAGAGAGAGAGAGAGAGAGAGAGAGAGAGAGAGAGAGAGAGAGAGAGAGAGAGAGAGAGAGAGAGAGAGAGAGAGAGAGAGAGAGAGAGAGAGATTATTACTATAGTAGAACAAATTTATGAAGTCCGTTTGGGCGTTGGCTGGAGAGGGGAATTCCCTGTCCGACGCCCTGCCACGTCAGTCACAACCAGTGGCGTACCGAGGGGGAGGGCATGCGGCCGTGCCCCCCCCCCTTTGGCAAAGAATAAATAAATATAATATATATATATATATATATATATATATATATATATATATATATATATACATATATATATATATTATATTATATAAATATATATATATATATATATATATATATATATATATAATATATATATATATATATATATAAAATATATATATATATATATATATAGAATATATATATATATATATATATAGAAATATATATATATATATATATAGATAAATATATATATATATATATATATATATAAATATATATATATATATATATATATATATATATATATATATATATATATATATATATATATATATATATACTATATATATATATAATATAATATATATATATATATACTATATATATATCAATATATATATATATAATATATATATATATATATTATATATATATATATATATATTATATATTATTGGCCCCCCCCTTTTCAATGTTCTGCGTACGGCACTGGTCACAACACATAATCTGTTTCGTATATCAGTTATTTACCACTTCTGAATGAATTTCAAATACTCTGTATAGATTTTATTTTATAATAAGGCTACTACTCCTACTACTCCTTTACTTATAATAAGGCTACGCAGTGTTATCAATGTATACTTTTTTTAGAAAATAATGATTTTATTTAGATACCACAACATAACACTTGACAACGTAGCTTTACGATGTTGCCATTTAGACATCGAGCTCTCTCTCTCTCTCTCTCTCTCTCTCTCTCTCTCTCTCTCTCTCTCTCTCTCTCTCTCTCTCTCTCTCTCTCTGAGAAAGAGAGAGAGAGAGAGATGGGTGGATTGCCCCATCAGCTACTGCCGGGAGGAGTGATGGAGCGTAATGGTTACCCTTTTCGCTAAGGGTCTAATCCGATACTTGGCCAATTACGAGATTTGGCAGAGCCGCGGACAGGGAATTCCCCGAATAAGCCAACGCCCAAACGGACTTCACAAATTTGTTCTACTATAGTTTCATGAATTATTCCCAGCTTTATAGACCTAGTTATATATATATTCTAGCCGAAAAGCCGCCCTCCAGGCGGACTTTTTGGCTGGCTCCTGCGGAGGGCTATTGGTGGGCCTACGGCCCACCAAACACAGACTCTCCAGATAGTCCCTTCTAACTTTCCTGAAATCATGGATGTAGAAATGTATGTATTAACGCCAACCCATTCACATCACCCCCAACCCATTAACTCACCCATTACCCATCACCCCCCACCCATTCACTCACCCATTACCCATCACCCCCCACCCATTCACTCACCCATTACCCATCACCACACACCCATTCACTCACCCATTACCCATCACCCCCCACCTATTCCCTCACCCATCACCCATCACCCCCCACCCCATCACCCCCACCCATTCACTCACCCATTACCCATCACCCCACCCATTCACTCACCCATTACCTATCACCCTATATCAAGGTTTCCTCAATTCTCGCAACCCACTTTTTGTTTTTACAATTCTCGCTAATACTAAAAATGAAGATAATAAAAAATAATTGGATCATACCCAAAGTGGCCTTAAAACCTTCCCCTGGTCGACCTGGTTCCAAAACAGTGCCATATGATGGGATTGCGCCACTGGGGGCGGAACCTATAGCTGACACACAGACACACACACTTTCGATTATATTATTATACTAGCCGCAAAGCCGCCCTCCGGGCGGACTTTTTGGCTAGCTCCTGCGGAGGGCTATTGGTGGGGCTTCGGCCCACCACCTGTGTTTGGTGGGCCGGAGGCCCACCAAACATGGACTCTCCAGATAGCCCCTTCTAACTTTCCTGAAATCATGGATGTAGAAATGTATGTATTCCCCCCACCCATTCACTCACCCATTACCCATCACCCCCCACCCATTCACTCACCCATTACCCATCAACCACAATTCACTCCCCATTACCCATCACCCCACACTACCCATTCACCCATCACTCACCCATTACCCATCACCCCCCACCCATTCACTCACCCATTACCCATCACCCCCACCCATTCACTCACCCATTACCCATCCAACCACACACCCATTCACTCACCACACCATTACCCATCACCCCCCACCCATTCACTCACCTTACCCTCACCCCCCTTCACCACCATTACCCATCACCCACCATTCACTCACCATACCCATCACCCCCCACCCATTCACTCACCCATTACCCATCACCACACACCCATTCACTCACCCATTACCCATCACCCCCCACCCATTCACTCACCCCCCACCCATTCACTCACCCATTACCCATCACCACACACCCATTCACTCACCCATTACCCATCACCCCCCAGCCATTCACTCACCCATTACCCATCATCACACACCCATTCACTCACCCATTACCCATTCACTCACCCATTACCCATCACCACACACCCATTCACTCACCCATTACCCATCACCCCCCACCCATTCACTCACCCATTACCCATCACCACACACCCATTCACTCACCCATTACCCATCACCCCCCACCTATTCCCTCACCCATCACCCCCAACCCATCACCCCCCACCCATTCACTCACCCATCACCCCACACCCATTACCCATCACCCCACCCATTCACTCACCCATTACCCATCACCCTACATCAAGGCTTCCTCAATTAGAGAGAACTGCAACTCCGAAATGCCAGTGGTCGCTGGCAGTTTTAACTCACAATTTGGTGAAAAGTTGGTCAACTTGAAAGAAAAATATGGGCTTATTCCACTGTACTTAAAACACACATGTATAATATTAAGAACGATTTTCTTCTATATATATATTGTATAGAAGCCTGATTCTGTAAAACATTGTATATAACCAAATAACCAAGTAGATTATAGTTGAGGAGGCGAGGTAAATGCTACTCTATGATATTATATAGTCAATAACGAATGTTTAGAAGTTATCTATACCTAGGCAGTCATATTTTCCTGTTATTATTGTGTATCAATCAGATAGAAAGCCTAGAAGTGCAATGAGTCGACGCGTGAAGTGGCAATGTTTTGATTCAATCTCCCCGCCACAATCTCCCCGCCCACCACTCCCCGCCGCGGCACGTCGCCTCCACAATTATAACCTACATTGTCGCAGCAACAAGCCGATTTCGGCATTCTTTATTCTTCGTTTTTCCAAGGCATTGCTTATTGTATTTTGACAAGCGTTTGCCAGACGCAGCAGTACTGTCTTAGAAAACAGTGTGAACATCGCCCAAATTTTACATGCCACAATATACATATAAAAAATCTATTAAGCTTTGCTACTCGGGGCGAGTAATTTGCATTAAATTGCTATTATAGAACGTTCCATCGTAATGCATGTCATCCATATAATTAGTAGAACAACAGAAGAACTATATTTTTTGGTATTCAGATGCGGTGCATCAATATTTATCGCGAAATTAATTTATGAAAAATATTAGTCGCGGAGCCAAAACACAGTAGACCAACCTTTGAGTTAAAACTGCCAGCGACCACTGGCATTTCTCGAGTTGCAGTTCTCTCTAATTCTCGCAACCCACTTTTGTTTTCACAATTCTCGCTAATAGGCTGCTAAAAAAAAGAAAGAAAAAAAAGTGATCGGATCATCTCATAAGTGGGCTTATGACCTTCCCCTGGTCAACCTGATTCCAAAAATGTGCCATATGAGGTGTTTGCGCCACGGGGGGCGGAACCTATACCACACACACACACACACACACACACACACACAGACAGACAGACAGACAGACAGACACACTTTCGCTTATATTATTATATATATATATATATATATATATATATATATATATATATATATATATATATATACATATATATATATATATATATATATATATATATATATATATATATAAATATATATATATACGTATATATATATATATATATATATAATATATATATATATATATATATATATATATATATATATGTATATATACATATATAAATATATATATACGTATATATATATATATATATATATATATATATATATATATATATATATATATATATATATATATATATATATATGTGTGTGTGTGTGTGTTTGTGTGCGTGTTCTTACGTCATGGGGACAGACTTAGGTCAGAAAAATATATCACGAAAAGCCTGCCTGCTGCCGATCACCATTGAGCGGTATAGAGAGTTCCAAAGAGGGTTGGAGAATTCAGTTTGGGAGTGTCTTGACACTTCTCTCACATGAGGGTTAGGTCGTATAGGAAGGTAGACAAACGTAATCAGGAGAGGGATTCCAGGTTTTAACAGTGAAGAGGGTGAAAGGGTTAAGATAATGGTTAGCTCTTGCATTAGTAAGATGGAGAAAATAAGGATGAGACTAAAGGCGGCGTCACATTAGACAATTTTTTGCTCGTGGTTTGCTAAGCGTCGGGCATTTGATGGCGAGCAAAAGAGCATTTCCTTGACACTCATCAACCCACGGTTTGCCGAGCACCGAGCATCATAAGTCAGTGGCGGCCCAAATATAGACGAACCAAGCTAAAAAGCCACCAACTGCCTTGACAAAAAATGTGACTTTGCAGTATAACAGTATAAGTTACTATTAAAGAGTACATCAAAATCTATCAGTATAAATAGTTTCGTTCCATAATAAGTGGATGCTGAGAAACCAAAACTTGCCAAAATTTAGTTTGGAAATATGTCGATCTAGGGATTTTGATTCCCATTTCCAACTCATGAAACATAACTTATTACAAAAAGAACAGCAGGCTACCCTGAACTAACCCTAACTTTCAAGTGTAAACTAATTGCAGTCAGTCATATTCACAGAGTGCTGTGAAGTGTGGGGCAGGTGTATCCAGCTTCTTTCCTGTGAATACAGGAGTGAGGCAAGGGTGCGTCCTTGCCCCATCACTTTTCAACGCTTGTATGGACTGGGTATTGGACAAGGTTGTAGATCAAAGTGATTGTGGAGCATCCGTCGGCAACACCAAGATCACTGATCTTGTTTTTGCCGATGATGCAGTAATCTTTGCTGAGTCGCTGGAGGTCCTGGTGATGGCTCTCGAGGCGCTGCACGAGGAGGCAAAGCCTTTGGGACTTGAGGTCTCCTGGCTCAAGACCAAGGTCCAGGTATTTGGAGACTTACTAGATGAAGCAGTACAGTCTGTTCATGCGTGTGGCGAGGACATTGAGATCTTGGAAAGTTTTACATACCTTGGTAGCGCAGTCCATAATGACGGCGGGTCACGTCAAGAAGTCTTACGGCGGATTGGCATAGCCCACGGTGTTATGGACTCGCTCAGCGGGAGTATTTGGCGTTGTCGGTACCTGTGCAGGAGGACAAAGATCCGGATCTTCAAGTCGCTTGTGATCCCTGTCTTACTCTATGGTTGTGAGACATGGACACTAAATAGTGACTTGAAGAGACGAATCAATGCCTTTGGTAATAAGTGTCTTCGCAGAATCATGGGGTATCGCTGGGATGATTACGTGTCAAATCAGCGATTGCACCGTGAGACTGAATCGAGGCCTATTACCTGCATAGTCCGTCAGCGCCAACTTCGGTTATATGGGCATGTGGCACGCTACCCTGAAACCGATCCTTCCCATCGGGTTGTATCTGTAGGAGACAATCCGGCGTGGAGGAGGCCAAGGGGGCGCCCACAAGGCTCGTGGCTGGGGCAAGTTGATGTTTCTTGTCGAGAGCTGCTTGGTATGGGAAAGGAGCCTGCATGGGAACTCGCGCGTGGTGACCCCCGGGAGTGGCGTCGTAGGGTGGGCGAGGCGACGCGCCCCCCGGCGTATGCCCCCAATGATTGATTGATTGATATTCACAAGGGATGTTACAAGGATTATGTGGCTTCCATTCTGTGGGTAGGCGGTTCGAATCCTCGTGCTCCCGGGGATTTTTCACTGACAAATTCGGGCGGTTACTGTCCCCCTTGAGCCAAGGGATGGGGGTGTGTGGTGTGTGAGGTCCCAGCATTGCCCAAAGATCGGTAATAATGAGCTCCAAGCTCCCACTGAGGGTGAAAACTGGCGATCGCGAGCCAGCTCACGTGGACCATGGGTGAATAACCACACACACACACACACACACACACACACACACACACACACACACACACACACACACTTTGATAAAGAAATCACTCCCCTAAATATTGCAAAGTATTCAAGAACAAAATATATACCCTACATTACATGTGTAAATACAAAATCTTCCCTAGTACACTACGGAAAAAAAGGAACAATGAAAACAGATGAAACAGGTGATGGCAGGTATATCTTTCACGACAAAAATCACAATACATCTCAGAGGTTAACACTTGATTCCACAAGGACTCTTGAATCACCACAAGACCGCTTCGCCACTCAGCCGTTCAGGTCACCCTCAGCATGACAACGTTCTGTTCTTTACCGCTCCGGCATCACTACCCACCAACCGGCCTCACCTCCACCGCTTTGCAACACCCGTCACGCAACCACCACCTGCGTGCACCTGTTTGAGTATGCACGTTTTTCTTGTAACATAAACGTTGTTGGATGCGAAGAGGGAGAGAGGGGAGAGTTGAAGGGAGAATGTTAATCTTTTGAGTAGCCTATGCAAGATTCTGGAACGATAGGATAAGGAAGGGGGCTTAACGAAATGCAGAATTATATGATTTCGGTAGACCACAAAAAAATGGCTGCTATTCAAACAAAACATCAATAGAAAGCATTTGGCAGAATCAGAGGGAGCAGCATTTGCAGCCCCGCGCCCCTTCACCTCCTGTACACGACACCCCCTTATTTCTTACGCAGCTTCAGGTGATGCAATTACCTCCCCTTGCCGGCGAGGTTGTGTTCCTATTTACAATTGTGGTGCGCAGCTTTCATAGATAGAGAGAGAGAGAGAGAGAGAGAGAGAGAGAGAGGGAGAGAGAGAGAGAGAGAGAGAGAGAGAGAGAAGAGAGAGAGAGAGAGAGAGAGAGAGAGAGAGAGAGAGAGAGAGAGAGAGAGAGAGAGAGAGAGAGAGAGAGGGGAGAGAGAGAGAGAGAGAGAGAGAGAGAGAGAGAGGAGAGGAGAGAGAGAGAGAGAGAGAGAGAGAGAGAGAGAGAGAGAGAGAGAGAGAGAGAGAGAGAGAGAGAGAGAGAGGAAGAGAGAGAGAGAGAGGAGAGAGAGAGAGAGAGAGAGAGAGGGAGAGAGAGAGGAGAGGAGAGAGAGAGAGAGAGAGAGAGAGAGGAGAGAGAGAGAGAGAGAGAGAGAGAGAGAGAGAGAGAGAGAGAGAGAGAGAGAGAGAGGAGAGAGAGAGAGAGAGAGAGAGAGAAGAGAGAGAGAGAGAGAGAGAGAAAAAATATACCCCAAGGAAATTATGTTTTAGAAATACAAACTTAGGTTGCTTTCAGTTGTAGATTGGGCCAAAGATGATATCCCTACGTCTTCATCATGGAAAAGATTAGTCGTTCAGTCAGGTTCAAGAGGTACAAACGTTAAACTATTCTGTCTTCTCTTTTTTTTCCTGTTTTTTTATTCATATAGCTACTTATTTACTTGTTTAGGCATTTCATGTTTCTTATCACTCGATCACAATGTTTCAGTCATCCAGTGCACATTCCCGTTTCTCTTGACTCTCAACCTCTCAACCATGATAAACTGAGATGAATTACAACAAACGTAAGTGTGATGTTTTAGAATATTTTACCAGTGTGGAGGCGGTGGCCGAGTGGTTAGCATCTGGAAGTGGCAAGCTCGGTGTACCGAGTTCGAATCCCGCGCCAGGTGCCAAAATCTTTCGGCAGTCGCCGGATAGCCTAAGAACACCCACACGCTGCCCATTAACCCCTAACTTCGACGGCTAGTGCATCGGAGGACACAGGGGGGCAGCATGATCCTCTACCCAGCAAACACACTACGTAAGTAAACCTTACGTTTTGAGAAGGTAGCGTTCAAGATAAAGAGACAGAAGGTAACGTCACCTCCCCGGGGCGTCGAGGCAAAATCAGTCCTTTGTGCGCATGACGTCAATGGGTATCGCGCCAACGGCGCCACCGTTCAAATATTTGATGGCCTCACTCAGGCCTCACCGCCGACCCGACACCTGACACGCCTGACACCTCCCACCATATCTCTCTCTCTCTCTCTCTCTCTCTCTCTCTCTCTCTCTCTCTCTCTCTCTCTCTCTCTCTCTCTCTCTCTCTCTCTCTCTCTCTCATCTCGTAAGCCACCCATATTCTTTACCTTGATCAGTATTGTGTACTCGAGAGAGAGAGAGAGAGAGAGAGAGAGAGAGAGAGAGAGAGAGAGAGAGAGAGAGAGAGAGAGAGAGAGAGAGAGAGAGAGAGAGAGAGAGAGAGAGAGAGAGAGAGAGAGAGAGAGAGAGAGAGAGAGTTCTAGCTAGCACACAAGCTGGGGACGAGACCCTTTGCTTGTGTCGCTGTTGCCGCTTAGCGGGACAAGCAAAGTTCATTTCCCACCTGACATGCAAGGCCATGCCTTATTTTCTTATGTTCTTATGTTCTTATGTTCTTATGTTCATACCTCCTCCCTTCCCTTACCTTCTCCTCCTACCCCTTCCTCTACCTCCTCCTCCTCTTCCTCCTCCTCCATCTTCTCTTTCACTCTCACCCTCTTAATTCTTATTGACGTCACTTCCCCCAGCGCGGCAAAAGGGAGGTGACGTTACCTTCTGTCTCTTTACCTTGGTAGCGTTTTAGTAACGTTAGGAAAATTCGTAATATATTCATAAATCATACGTTCACTCTTGAATTGTCTATGTTGTATTTAGGTAGTGTTTGGTTACGTCGCTACGATACGTTTTTTGTACGTAATTAAGGCCCGGTTCAGACTTCACGTTTTTGCTACGTGCGTCTTGTTATCGTGACGTCACCGTGACGTCACGATGACGTTACCTCGTCTCACTGGTCACTCCCGCTCGCTCTTATCAGAAAATATTGCAGTATAAAACCGCCTTGCTTTCCTTACTTCCCTCCCTTTTGTACCCCATGTACACATCTATTACTCCCTTCACTATATCCCCCTTCACTCCCTGCCCTACCTATATAGCGCTATAATCCCTGACAACAGCGCTATTGCAAAGGTTACAAGTGGATTCTGTATAGCGTTGGTCACATGTGTTGCCACATATCGCATTCGTGACGCTATTTTTCAAGTCACTAATAATGACTACCTATTGGACGGCCTGTAGAGGGTGTTGGTGGCGTAGCGTGATGCTGTAGGAAGGATGGTATATAGTAGCTACTAGAGGGTCACGTGAGAGGGTTAGAACTAGACAAAACGAGAAATAAAGCAGGAAAATACGGTGTTGGTGGAGCTTACATTCAAGCAGCGGTGCCGCTGTTCCGCCTTCAAGCAGCGGGGCACAATATTTTCACATCATGTATGTCTTCCATTACTAGTATTGTCTTCCAGAATCACTGATAATAAATATATTTTAAATCAGACCTTGGAAACAGCATTATTTTGATACTGCAAAAATTAGTTACGTATAATGTTCTATAAATTGTGGCATCACCGCTCACGCAGCCCACCAAAAGAATTGGCGGCTCCGAATCTTAAGCGGGGTTCAGACTACACGTATTTGCTACGTGCGTCTTGTCAACGTGACGTCATCGTGTCGTCACCGTGACGTCACTTCCTGCTTGTGTGACCTTGAAAGACGTGCGTTTCTGGAGGCAAAGATTCGGAGCTTCCAATTCTTTTGGCGCGCTGCGTGAGCGGTGGTGCCACAATTTATAGAACACTAGCCGCAAAGCCGCCCTCCGGGCGGACTTTTTGGCTAGCTCCTGCGGAGGGCTATTGGTGGGCCTTCGGCCCACCAAACATGGACTCTCCAGATAGCCCCTTCTAACTTTCCTGAAATCATGGATGTAGAAATGTATGTATTCCCCCCACCCATTCACTCACCCATTACCCATCACCCCCCACCCATTCACTCACCCATTACCCATCACCCCCCAGCCATTCACTCACCCATTACCCATCACCACACACCCATTCACTCACCCATTACCCATCACCCCCCACCCATTCACTCACCCATTACCCATCACCCCCCACCCATTACCCATCACCACACACCCATTACCCATCACCCTCCACCCATTCACTCACCCATCACCCCCCACCCATTCACTCACCCATTACCCATCACCACACCACCCATCCACTCACCCATTACCCATCACCCCCCACCCATTCACTCACCCATTACCCATCACCACACACCCATTCACTACCCACTACCCATCATCCCCCACCCATTCACTCACCCATTACCCATCACCCCCCACCCATTCACTCACCCATTACCCATCACCACACACCCATTCACTCACCTATTACCCATCAGCCCCCACCCATTCACTCACCCATTACCCATCACCACACACCCATTACCCATCACCCCCCACCATTCACTTACCCCCCACCCATTCACTCACCCATTACCCATCACCACACACCCATTCACTCACCCATTACCCATCACCCCTACCCATTCACTCACCCATTACCCATCACCACACACCCATTCATTCACCCATTACCCATCACCCCCCACCCATTCACTCACCCATTACCCATCACCACAACACCCATTACCCATCACCCCCCACCTATTCCTCACCCATCACCCATCACCCCAAAACCCATACCCCCCACCCATTCACTCACCCACACCCATTACCCATCACCCCACCCATTCACTCACCCATTACCCATCACCCTACATCAAGGCTTCCTCAATTCTCGCAACCCACTTTTGTTTTCACAATTCTCGCTAATAGGCTGCTAAAAAAAAGAAAAAAAAAAGTGATCGGATCATCTCAGAAGTGGGCTTATGACCTTCCCCTGGTCAACCTGATTCCAAAAATGTGCCATATGAGGTGTTTGCGCCACGGGGGGCGGAACCTATACCACACACACACACAGACAGACAGACAGACAGACACACTTTCGCTTATATTATTACTAGCCGCAAAGCCGCCGTCCGGGCGGACTTTTTGGCTAGCTACTGCGGAGGGCTATTGGTGGGCCTTTGGCCCACCACCTGTGTTTGGTGGGACTTCGGCCCACCAAACATGGACTCTCCAGATAGCCTAACTTTCCTGAAATCATGGATGTAGAAATGTATGTATTCCCCCCACCCATTCACTCACCCATTACCCATCACCCCCCACCCATTCACTCACCCATTACCCATCACCCCCCACCCATTCACTCACCCATTACCCATCACCCCCCCCCCATTCACTCACCCATTACCCATCACCACACACCCATTCACTCACCCATTACCCATCACCCCCCACCTATTCCCTCACCCATCACCCATCACCCATCACCCCCCACCCATTCACTCACCCATCACCCCACACCCATTACCCATCACCCCACCCATTCACTCACCCATTACCCATCACCCTACATCAAGGCTTCCTCAATTCTCGGAACCCACTTTTGTTTTCACAATTCTCGCTAATAGGCTGCTAAAAAAAAAAAAAAAAAAAGTGATCGGATCATCTCATAAGTGGGCTTATGACCTTCCCCTGGTCAACCTGATTCCAAAAATGTGCCATATGAGGTGTTTGCGCCAAGGGGGGCGGAACCTATACCACACACACACACAGACAGACAGACAGACAGACAGACAGACAGACAGACAGACAGACACACTTTCGCTTATATTATTATAGATTATACGTAACTAAGTTTTGCAATATCAAAATAATGCTGTTTCCAAGGTCTGATTTAAAATATATTTATTATCAGTGATTCTGGAAGACAATATTAGTAATGAAAGACATACATGATGTAAAAATATTGTGCCCCGCTGCTTGAAGATCGGAACAGCGGCACCGCTGCTTGAATGTAAGCTCCACCAATACCACTACCTATATGGTATATTTTCCTGAGTTATTTCTCGTGTTCTCTAGTTCTAACCCTCTCACGTGCCCCTCTAGTAGCTACTATATACCATCCTTCCTACAGCATCACGCTACGCCACCAACACCCTCTACAGGCCGTGTAATAGGTAGTAATTATTAGTGACTTGAAAAATACCGCCACGACTGCGATATGTGGCAACACCTGTGGACCCCGCTATACAGATTCCACTTGTAACCTTTGCAATAGCGCTGTTGTCAGGGGATTGTAGCGCTATATAAGTAGAGCAGGGAGTGAAGGGGGATATAGTGAAGAGAGTAATAGGTGTGTCATGGGGTACAAAAGGGAGGAAGTAAGGAAAGCAAGGCGGTTTTATACTGCATTTTTTTCTGATAATAGCGAGCGGGAGTGACCAGTGAGACGAGGTAACGTCAAAGTGACGTCACGGTGACGTCACGATAACACGACGCACGTAGCAAATACGTGAAGTGTGAACCGGGACTTAGAGCCTCCAGACGCACGTCTTTCAAGGTCACACAAGCAGGAAGTGACGTCACGATGACGTCACGTTGACAAGACGCACGTAGCAAATACGTGTATTCTGAACCCCGCATAAGACGTTATGTAATACGTGTTTCTTCTACTAATATATTACGTAGTGGTTTTACGTTTCAATTACGTACTTATAACATAATGATGTAACGTGATATTAGAGGATTCAAAACGTTATATATACCTAATGAATGCGTGGATACATATGTTACAGATACGTAAGTATTACGTTAATATGAATTGTGTATGTTGTATTTAGGTAGTGTTTGGTTACGTCACTACAATACGTTTTTCAACGTAATTAAGACGTTACAGAAATACGTGTTTCTTCTACTAATATATTACGTAGTGGTTTTACGTTTCAATTACGTACTTATAACATCATGATGTAACATGATATTAGAGGATTCAAAAAGTTATATATACATAATGAATACGTGGATACATATGTTAAAGATACGTAAGTATTACGTTAATATGACATAAACCGTTATCCACGTGAATTCCAATCGGCGTTATGGTGAAAATCAGGTGACTTATATCAGGTAGATCTATAGACACGAAATAACGTACAAACTACGTAGAACATTCACGTGCAAAATCACCTTTTTAGCACGTTTATAACACCTTTATTTTTTTTTTTACGATTTATGAAGGAAATACATATGGGTTACATTCAAAATACGGTTGCTTGGATGAAGAAATATAATTTGAAGTAAATAGTAAATTTCAGGCAGGGCCCTAAGGTTATTATGCATGTACTGTTTCTTATTATAGTCTATGTAGAAACGTTTTCTATTAGGTTCATATTAGAGAAAATGTTAATTAATACGGTATATTATTATAAGTTCTAGTAAATCAAATTGCATTATTTGTTATGTTTATTAAATAATCAAATGTAATGATTTCAAACTTTTAAACGGTAAACTTAAAATATATTCAAAACTATAATCAATAAAAAAGTCACATACATGATATTATGGGATATTGGGACTACTTAGATTTTTATTTTTGTAGGATTCAAATATATCTGAAGGAGTATATGTTTTCACATTGACACGGGGATCATTAAGTAAAAGCTAACCTACTGTGGCAAGACATAATGATCACCTCATAAACAGGGCGGGCACTAGTGAGGAGTCTTTACTGGTGGGCTGGTGCACGCTTTGCAGAAATTACTCGCTGTATAATTATTTACACAACTATACATCTTCCAACTCGAAGGAGCTGTATTGCAAGAACTGTTGCAGAAAGGTAGGCTAATATGGTACGTACCAGGAAGGTTGTGGCAATGTGCTCGCTGAAGGTAGTAGTAACGTAGCAAAAACGTAGTGGGATGTAGCAAATAGGTTGTGAAAAGGTGATGGAACGTGTTAAAAAGGCAGTACAAACGTTTTTGAAACGTGCAAATGGTTCCCAAAATGTTGTAGAAAGGTTGTCAGTTACGTAGTGAAATACGGTATATAGTTAGGACGTACCTGGGCGTCCACACAAATTCGTATTAGTTACGTATTTTTGCTACATAAAAGTTACAAAACCGCTACCTTTATACTACGTAGAAAATACGTAAGTGTGTTAGCTGGGTAATTACAGGCGTCACTATAAAAATCCTGCCTGGGTCACCACCACCACGGGCGAGAATCAACTATCATAGCCCTCAAATGAGCCGCCAGGGCCTTCCATTCGAGCCCTGGAGGTCACTGCCTACAGGCGCAATATATAGGCCAAAATATTTAAAAAATATAAAAAATAATAATAATAATAATCCCCAGACACTTATAGCCACAAGTGGCACCAGAGGTCCCCAAAGCTCTTCAGTTCATCGACCCCTTCAGGGAATCCTTGTTCAGTTTTCGACCCCCTCAGCATTCATAACAATTATATTAACAAACAAACAAGCAAATAAATACAGTACTACTATTTATCTAAGACTTCTTTTCCTGTGGTTTGTGGTGAAAAGGCAAGTTTTGTCTTTTACAAACACAATGTTTGTTTTACAAACATTGGCCCCACCCAACCAATGGCTATGGTTAGCAACCATACAACTACTATTACAACTATACCACCGATACTAATAGCAATACAAATCATAAAAAAGCATATGTACGTACTACCTGCAGAAATATTGGATTACATAAATATTGGAAGGGTGTTGACTCAGGTCACTCTGATGATTGGAAGGGTGTTGGTTTAGGCCACTTTGATGATTAAAAGAATGTATTCTCAGGCCACTCTGTGATTAGAAAGGTGTTAGCTCAGGCCAGTTTGATGATTGGAAGGGTGTTGACTCATGCAACTCTAATGGCGGGAAGAGTGTATAATCAGGCCACTCTAATGATTGGATGAAGGGTGACTCAAGCCACTTTGATGGGTAGAAGCGGGGTGGCTCAAGCCCCATTGATGGTGGAAAGGGGGGTGGTTCTTATTACTTTGATAGTAGGGAGGGGGGTGGAGCAGGCAAATTTTGAGGTGTGGCCGCGCTCAACTCCACTGGGGTGCGAACATTTTGAGGTGTGGTTGACCTCGCATGTTCGCCATTCCACCAACATGTTCTTGAGGGCGACGCAGCACTCAAACACTTTGTTCAAGGCGCCCTTGATGTGCAGCCTTCGTGGTGCAGCATCCACGTGGATGAGGACGGAGAACCAGCCTCCCAAGTGGTGGTGAAGGTAACGCTTCCCGGCTTCTGTCTGCAGCCGCCCCATGAAGCGTCGAGGCACCAGGAGGCATCGCCGCACCAGGCGGTTGGCCTCCTCGTCCTCCCCTGCGTCGGTTGTGATGCGCGACTCCTGAGAATTTTAGTTCATCACGGGGTCTGCCTCCTGCTGGGGGACGACCTGCTCTCAGGCCTCCTCCAGCACGTCCTTCACCTCAGTGTGTTTGACCTCCTGCGAGGCTGCTGTGTCATGCATGGGAGGCTCGTCATGCCGTCCACGACCCCGTGCCTCGGTGGCAGCTTCCTCCGTCACGCCTGGTGCGGGCAAGACCACTGCTTATAGCGCATTTTCGTGACGTTCACCGCCCTGGTTCAGTCCAGTCCGGACCGGGTCAGGGTGGACTGATGGTCGCGAAAATACATCGAGACTGGCCCCGTCCCATTCGTCGTTCCTATTGGCTGGGGGATCGAGTGGGCGGTACTGAACTGAACTGTGGAGTCGGCAGGCGTCCATCTTGTCAATGTCCTTTTTGTCGTCCGCCTTTTAACCTGTGCTGAAGACTTTACAACTACCACGCCTGTGATACTTTAGTCTTATGGTCGGCCATCATGGTGTTTCATGTCTTATCAGCACCACGAGAAGCTCCTGGTCGCCTTCCCCGCTGACTGTAGTGCGCATGCGCCAGTTCTCCCCACACTGGTCCAAGGTGGTCCTGGTATGTGGGTCGGACCAGCCTGGACTGGGCTGAACCGTTCTAGACTGCCTCGCAAAAACAGTGACCGCCCGGGACTAGCCCAGTCCAGACCGGGCCAGAGCGGTCGCGAAAATACGCTATTACTTTCTCGTGGGGGCGGTGGTGGCGCGCCAGGGTCTGCTGTGTCCAGGAGCACCCCGCCACAAATACAACCACCACCACCACACACACTATCAACACGAACCAGAACACAAATGTCCTGTGTTCCTGTTCGGCCTTCTGGACCTGCCTCTTCAGGCAGGCCAGACGTTCCTTGCTGTCCACCACCATGGGCAGCACCTCCCTCCACCTGTCACCCAAGGGGAAGCCGCACTCCACAAGGCGAAAATTGACAGGAATAAGATATGTCCAGTTTAACGAGATCTACTCTATGAATATATCCGTTCTTTACTAGCAAATCAGGTTTTTGAGATATACCAAGTTTTTTTACTTCTACAAAATTTTGATTTCTTAGATTATATCACTGGTTACAAAAAAAAAAAAAATTGTAAGTCGTCTAAGTTTTTTCAACTGATTTAGGACAATTTTGCACCGCTGAATCCGAAAATGACATCCGTTTCTCTCGATCAGGACAGGTTTTTGTGCTAAGTCGATTTTTTAAAAATCCGATCTTCTGACTAAATCGATTACCTTTTTGTGACATTTCCGGTTGATTTTTGTTAATATTTCTCATCCGAAATAGGTTTTTAAGAGAAAAAAATGGTTTTCTAACACAATTCATTAATTAAATGTTACAAAAATTGATTAGTGTACATTGAATAGTAGACTTTGATAAAGGTAAGTACATGTAAATTGGATGTTAGGTCATCATTGTTCAAAATTCAGGGCTTGAACTTCCGTTTCTTCGTGCTCCTAGAATGCTCAGCGGCAGGGATGTCTCTCTTCAGAGTCCAACAGTAATCAGCCATCATGACTGCATCCCAGCGTCCCTGATACCTGGTCTCCATCACTTTCATGTTCTGATGGAATCTCTCCCCTTGCTCGTCGCTCATTGATCCCAGATTCTCAGGAAACCGATCCATATGTGAGAATAAGTAATGCATTTTGATGCTCATGTTGCATCCGAGGTTTCTGAAAGCAGTCAGCATATTGGTGACAAGTTCTGCGTAGTTCCTGGCCTTGTTGTTGCCAAGAAAGTTCTTCACGACCAGAACAAAAGCCTTCCACGTTTCCAGTTCCACTTCGTTCATTGAGTTTTCAAACTCTGGATCTCTGATGAGCTGACAGAGTTGAGGACCGTCAAAGATGCCAGCTTTCAACTTCTCCATGGTCAATCCTGGAAAAGCGTGGCACAAGTAAGTGAAGCAGCCACCATCCTTGTCCAGAGCTTTGGTGAACTGTTTGATCAAGCCGAGCTTGATGTGCAGCGGTGGGAAAAGTATCCTGTTTCTGTCCACCAGAGGGTTGTTTATGACGTTCCTTGCTTTTTCAAGGCACCAATTCCTCCCGTACAGGCCAGTCCTTCTTCGTGTAATGCTGAGCTCGGTCCCTACTATCCCACATGCACAGAAAGCACGGGTACTTGGTGAACCCGGACTGTTGTCCCAACAAAAAGTTCACCATCTTCAGGTCAACACAAATCAACCACTCATGATCATAACGAATTTTCTCCAGCACGTACTTCACCGCTTCATACTTCTCCTTCAGTGTAGTCGAGTGAGCGAAGGGTACAGAGGCAAACTGGTTGCCGTTGTGCAGCAGAACACATTTCAGCGATCGCTTGCAGCTGTCAATGAACAGTCTCCAATCTTCGGGGGTTGGTACTGTGGCACTCCAAGCTTGTGCAGAAGCTGCACAATATCTGTACAGTACACCAAGTCCTTCTCTTCAGAGAAAAAATGGAGGTGCTCTTGATGTCTGTTGCGGTAGAAGGTGATGCGAGCACTGTCAGAGAGGAGTTTTTTTTCCTTCAATCTGGAAGCCAACAGTTCGGCAGAGGACTTTGACAAGCTGAGATCGCGAACTAGATCATTTAGCTCCTTTTGGGAAAAAGGATGTGGAGCATCATCGTCAAGAACCACTTCTTCTTCTTCATTTTCTTCAACACTGGAGGAATCTTCGTCACTAATGTCAAGAAGTTCTCCAAGGACAGGTACTAGAATTTCATCACAATGAGCTACAGGACGACGTGCTGATTCAAGATTAGGATACTTGAGGCTGCTCCGGCTCTTTCTGTTGATCCCAATCAAATCAATAGCGCAGAAGTAGCAGTCAGTGCCATGGTTTGTCGGCTCCCTCCAAACCATGGGAATTCCAAACTTCAGACAACTCTTCTTGCACTTGGTCCAACGACGCAGATACTCGGTGCATGTCTTGCATACCATGTGTGGCGCCCGAGCTTTATCCTGGTCACCAAGTTTCATACCAAAATAAGTATGGTAAGCACGCTTTATGAAACTTGTGACTGGATTCCGGTTAGAAACAACGATGTATTCACCGCAGATGTAGCAGAATACATCGGGCTTATTTTTGCAAGATCCTCTGGCCGAATCCATTTCATTCACCTGCAAAATAAAAATACCAGTTAGTCAAGAATTCCAATGATCTGAAACTCGAGAAATGCCAGTGGTCGCTGGCAGTTTTAACTCAAAGGTTGGTCTACTGTGTTTTCCCTCCGCGACTAATATTTTTCATAAATCAATTTCGCGATGAATATTGATGCACCGCATCTGAATACTAAAAAAGAACGTTCTTCTGTTGTTCTAGTAAGTGTATGCATGACATGCATTACGATTGAACGTTCTAAGATAGCAATTTAATGCAAATTACTCGCCTCGAGTAGCAGAGCTTAATATATTTTTTACATGTTTATTGTGGCATGTAAAATTTGGGCGATGTTCACACTGTTTTCTAAGACAGTACTGCTGCGTCTGGCAAACGCTTGTCAAAATACAATAAGCAATGCCTTGGAAAAACGAAGAATAAAGAATGCCGAAATCGGCTTGTTGCTGCGACAATGTAGGTTATAATTGTGGAAGCGACGTGCCGCGGCGGGGAGTGGTGGGGGGGGGAGATTGTGGCGGGGAGATTGAATCAAAACATTGCTACTTCACGCGTCGACTCATTGCACTTCCAGGCTTTCTATCTGATTGATACACAATAATAACAGGAAAATATGACTGCCTAGGTATAGATAACTTCTAAACATACGTTATTGACTGTATAATATCATAGAGTAACATTTACCTCGCCTCCTCAACTATAACCTACTTGGTTATTTGGTTAAATACATGTTTTACAGAATCAGGCTTCTATACAATATACATATAGAAGAAAATCGTTCTTAAAATTATACTTTTGTGTTTTAAGTGCAGTGGAATAAGCCCATATTTTTCTTTCAAGTTGACCAACTTTTCACCAAATTGTGAGTTAAAACTGCCAGCGACCCCTGGCATTTCAGAGTTGCAGTTCTCTCTAATTAGCGCATGTAAACACTTCAGAATTCGTTTATTTAAAGAAATAAGAAAGAATTTTGCATCATAATTCAAGCAGTTGGAAGAAATTAATCAGTGCTTGGGTAGGGGGTATACCGAGGATCTGTAGCAGCCTCTATGCTACTGCAGTATTCTAGGCACGATGAATCAAGAAAAGGGAGTCTGCCTATGGGAAAGACGATAGCAGATATCACACAAGTGACACAACACCACACAAGGTATCCCAAAGGGGGATGCAGTACTGCAGTGGGTTTAATAAAAAGTGTTCAAGTAAAGAAGTAAAAGTTGAAGAGAAGAAGAGGAAGAACAACAGAGGACTGTCAAAATCCAGGGATCGTGATTCCGAAGAATTCCTAGTTGGTGACATTGTTTAGGACCACACCCTTGGAACTATCTGAATTGGTGGAATTATTGGATTAGTGAAATTATCTACTGCAAGTACGGTGTTTTATACGGAGGACGATTTCATATATATAGAAAATACCCGTACATGTAAACAAAAACGCAAAAAACATCATGTGGCGATAGATAAAAAAAATTGACCTGATGAGCAAAATCAATGTGCTTTTGGGATTCAGTACATCAAAATTGTCCTAAATCAGCTAAAAAAAACTTACAGTAAATTTGTTGTTAACTAATTATTTATTGATGAAATCTTAATCCGTTTATTCCAAAGAGACGGCAGTCGCGAGCTGCATCTTTTTTATGTATACCGTTTATCACTTTTGCCTAGCTGCTACGGTTCTTGAGATATTAATGAAAATGTGATATTTTCACGAAATGTTAAAAAAATTCCATCGCCTTCAAAATTTGGCCAATCTTTTTTTTTCACCAGATTTTGATGACACTTGGTTCATGATAGCTTTCGTGCATGCTGTGCTGTTCACGGATCTGGACTTTGTTTTTCTTTAGTTTTTGTATTCACGTTATTGTTCAGTCTTTTTTGTCAGAATTCCAGATTTATTGTCTACTAGCCGCAAAGCCGCCCTCCGGGCGGACTTTTTGGCTAGCTCCTGCGGAGGGCTATTGGTGGGCCACCACCTGTGTTTGGTGGGCCGAAGGCCCACCAAACACAGACTCTCCAGATATCCCCTTCTAACTTTCCTGAAATCATGGATGTAGAAATGTATGTATTAACGCCAACCCATTCACATCACCCCCAACCCATTCACTCACCCATTACCCATCACCCCCCACCCATTCACTCACCCATTACCCATCACCCCCCACCCATTCACTCACCCATTACCCATCACCACACACCCATTCACTCACCCATTACCCCCCATCTATTCCCTCACCCATCACCCCCCACCCATTCACTCACCCATCACCCCACACCCATTACCCATCACCCCACCCATTCGCTCACCCATTACCCATCACCCTACATCAAGGCTTCCTCAATTCTCGCAACCCACTTTTTTCACAATTATCGCTAATAGGCTGCTAAAAAAAAAAAAAAAAAAAAAAAATGATCGGATCATCTCGTAAGTGGGCTTAAAACCTTCCCCTGGTCAACCTGGTTCCAAAAATGTGGTATATGATGGGATTCCGCAACGGGGGGCGGAACCTATACTACACACACACACACACACACACACACACACACACACACACACACACACACACACACACACACACACACACACACACACACACACACACACACACAGACATACACACACACACACTTTCGCTTTTATTAATATAGATAAACTTAATGTTGGATGAAGATCTGCCTTTCTGAAGTCCTTAACTCGTCGTCGTCATCATTATCATCATCATCTTTTCTACTATTTACATAGTGATGACTTTAAGATCATAATATCGTCCTTTCCAACTTTCCTTATAAATGTCGCCGATGTGAGTGTCAGTAAGAACAGTAAACACTAAATCGCGTCAGTTCCCAACCAGTCCTATAGAGTGCCGTGGTTGTGATGAATGGCGTGAAATCACCAACCTCGCCTGATAACTCTCATTCCATTGTGATTGGTCAGAGGACACCGGGCGCGTGTGCTACAAGGGCACCAGTATCAACAAGCACACTTACACCAGGACTTTCTGAGGCCAAACACTAATGGCCCAATAAAGGATAGGCTAAAGGTGCACGTGGGCCAAGAGGAGAGAAGAGAGACGGAGACGAGAGAGAAGAGAGGAGGAGAGATAGAGAGAGAAGATTAGAAGAGATGAGAGAAGAAAGAGGAGAGATAAGGAGAGAGAGAAGAGGAGGAGAGAGAGAGAGAGAGAGAGAGAGAGAGAGAGAGAGAGAGAGAGAGAGAGAGAGAGAGATTTTAGTAGTACAAGAAGTAGAAGCAGCAGTAGTAGCAGTTATGGTAGTAGCATAATACTATATAGTATTTAATATTTTGAAGTTCAATAATAATAATAATAATAGTATGAAGATAACAACAAGAGGATAAATAAGGGTAAACAAACGAAAACAGATATTCTGATTCCTTCTCAGATATTTTATCTTACTTAATTATTATTATTATTATTATTTTTTTTTTTACAAAACTAAGTTACTGACATGAGGAAAATGGAGGGACAGTACAGCAGAAGGCCGCCCCTCACCATCACATCTCCCAGTCATACATGGCTGGTAAAGAAGCGACACCTTGTAACATTGTAAAACAAACACGGGATTCATAAGTAAAGTGAGAAATACGACATATGTACTCTGTCTATAGGGTGGTGAAGCAACCCTGCCATATTTTAATATTATTAATTTTCTTATTATTCCTTTCTTTTGTATTTTTTCAACCTCCGCCTCACACTGCGTTGGAGGCCTGGTGGAGCCTGAGGGCGTTGTCGAGCAGCTCCTCCACAGTGTTGAGGTTCGCCGCGCCCTGCAGGGCCCACCTCATAGTATACCACATTTACACTTTTGAGTCAAACAAATAGCAACAGTTTGTTTTATTGTTGATTATTGTTTAATGAGTTGTTCTTTATGACATATCCAAAATGGGACGCAGGTTTCAACCCAGAAGTTACCTAATTTGCATATTTTCAAAATGGCCGCCATTTATATATAAGGCCCACTCACTATCTCTAAAAATACTCCTTTTTAGCGCAATAAGTGCATTATACTTGAATAGTAACATGAACCAGTGAAGCTATAAAACATTTTTTTCAAACTCGAATGACCCGTCTAAAACATGTAGGTCAAAGGTCAAGAATTTAAAAAAATAGGTCAAATGACCTTTTCTTTACAAAAAAAGTGCATTAAGACATAGCTAATGATATTATTTTTTAACAATATTAATTGTTATATAGATATTGTACCCTGTCCGAAGTTACCCATGAAAGTGTAGGCCCTATGTCAAGACTTACAACATTCGATCACAATCAAATTAAAGAACATAAATTATGTAAACGGTTATATATGCACATATTAAGGTGTTCATTATTTGTGTTCTTCTTTTAGATACATACTGTGAATTAGTAGTCAAATTCACCTAACTCTATGTTTGTGCATAGTCCGTCTTGGCAATTTTCGCAGAATTCGGTGCAGTACATCCCGTTTTTCTTGCATGAACATATCAGTGTGTCACAGTACTCCATGCATTTGCAACGTACGATCCTCAAGAGGGCATCAGGAGCTGGTCTGCTGTCCATTTTTGCAGGCAACAAACTCTCGTGTTGACTATTCCATCCCCAATCTTCTGGCTTCAATACCACGTTTCCTATCCATATTTGAGTCTGTAGATACACTCTATAAAAATTATATTTGGCTGCATCAGCTGTTGGTGGAAGTTTCTTGATGTCGACACTCTTGAAGCTCTTGACAACTTTGTCACCAAACAGCTTCCTATATCCTATGTATATACTGGATCAATATATTATACTCTCCAATGCTAGACCCAGGAGTTAAATGGGTGCATATGTAACCCTAGAAACCGGGACAAACAATGGACAAGGAAATTAATTAAAAGGTAGTAGGCAGTGACTTGATTAATGAGGAAGGGGGACCCTCACTTTACCCTGACAGTGACTGTAATATTACCATTATAGTGATCGTGACTTAATATCATT
>JACEEZ010003624.1:107500-117500 GCA_016584305.1 Chionoecetes opilio | reverse complement strand
CCATTGCTACCATTACCACCACGCCCACCACCAACCATTACTACCATTACCACCACGCCCACCACCACCATTACTAACATTACCACCCGCCCACCACCACCATGACTACCATGCCCACCACCACATGACAATAATAGAGAAAAATGTCAAAGCCCAAATTGAGAACCAGAACGCCAAACTTTCCAAAAACCAAGCACCAAAATGTACATTACTACTAGTACACCCTTTAAATAGAGCCAAACCAACCACCACCATGCTACCATAACACAAAGATCAACACAATGTAAAGGAGAAAACTATATTATGTGAAACACACGCGAAAGCATTGAAGTAAATAATAAATTCCCAAGGGACAACGCCACGCACAAACTACCATTTCACAGAGACAACCACACAAAATTGCTACATACACCGCCACCGTCACCACCATACTACCATACCACCACGCCCACCACCACCATTGCTACCATTACCACCCCGCCCACCGTCACCACCATTGCTACCATTACCACCACGCCCACCACCACCATTGCTACCATTACCACCACGCCCACCGTCACCACCATTGCTACCATTACCACCACGCCCATCACCACCATTGCTACCATTACCACCACGCCCACCACCACCATTGCTACCATTACCACCACGCCCACTACCACCATGGCTACCATTACCACCCCGCCCACCGTCACCACCATTACTAACATTACCACCACGCCCACCGTCACCACCATGACTACCATCCCTTTATTCACGCAAGAAAATAATAGAGAAAAAATTGAAAGCAAATTGAGAAAGAGGACGTAAACTTTCAAAACCAAGACAAAAAAAGTGGAGAATTCTATAGTAGAGCATTTAAAAGGAGATATTTCAAACCAAACACACCATGAGAGCATAAAAACAAAGATCAAATAAATGTAAAGGAGAAAATATATTATGTGAAAAGAGTGAAAGGGATTGAGAGTAAATTAATAAATTCAAGGAGAAAGGCTGAGCAAAAAAGTGAAGATACATAGAGAGAAACAAGAAAAAAAAGAGTGAGAGAGAGAGAGAGAGAGAGAGAGAGAGAGAGAGAGAGAGAGAGAGAGAGAGAGAGAGAGAGAGAGAGAGAGAGAGGAGAGAGAGAGAGGAGAGAGAGGAGAGAGAGAGAGAGAGAGTGTGTGTGTGTGTCCAAAAAAGGACGAGACAGAAACACAGGACAAAGGAAACAGAACAATAAAGAAACATAAATGAAACAAAGCCAGACACAAGAAAGAGAGAAAGTCCTGCCTGCTCCCCTAGTATAACACCACCACCACCTTCCCTCCGCCCTTGTCCCTTTGCCATGCCCTCCCGAAGGTCAATAAAGGCAGTCGTCCCGCCACAAATGTCACGTTCCTCGAGGCACACTCCTCACACTCCCTCACCCTTTCCTTCCCCTTTCAAGCAGCAACAAACAAGGACACCAAATCATGTCTTCCCGCCGGGATGCTAAGGGGACAGAGACGCCACGCCAAGCCAAGCGAGTAGAAAGTACTTATTTATTAACAGGGAAAGTTTCCGGCAACAACAGGAGCAGTGGCAGTAGTTGGAGCGGTGTCTCTTAAAACTTTCTTATCTGCAGTCATTGCTTTTACTGGATAATATTTACGATTGAGAGGTGTCTTCATTGATATTCATTTGTTCCTTATTTCAGACAGCAAAACGGACATGGTATCTTCGTGCCCCTCCCAGGCGCATGCGTTAGGTTGGTAGGCAATACTAGGCATATGCTGAATGTCGTCTCTCGTCGTAAGCCAGTTTCCTCCTCGGACATGAGGCAGAAAATAGGCTAGATATTGTCTATCCTTGAGACCTGCCTAACTGAGCTCCGCAAACTTTGAGCTGCGTTTGCACCTTGCAGAACAGAGAGTTTAAATGTTGCCGTGATTGTTCTTGCCTGTGCTGTTATGCGACAGTTGTTGATTCTTAACTAAAGAAAACATCGGGATCATTTTACGTATACCTGTTGTTTATTCGGTTTGTGTGTGTGTGTGTTATTCACCCATGGTCTTGTCCAGGCAAGTCGGTCTCTTCGATCGCCAGTTTCACCCTCCCGGTGCGAGCTTAGGAGCTCATTATTACCGATCTTTGGGTAATGCTGAGACCTCACACACACACACACCCATCCCCTTGCTCAAGGGGGACAGTAACCGCCCGAATTTCTCAGTTGAAAAATCCCCCGTAGTAGTGAGGATATCGACTTGACCATCGTGTGGTGTGTGTGTGTGTGTGTGTGTGTGTGTGTGTGTGTGTGTGTGTGTGTGTGTGTGTGTGTGTGTGTGTGTGTGTGTGTGTGTGTGTGTGTGTGTGTGTGTGTGTGTGTGTGTGTGTGTGTGTGTGTGTGTGTGTGTGTGTGTGTGTGTGTGTTGGGTGTGGGTGTGGTTGTGTGTGTGTGGTGTGGTGGGTGGGTGGGTGTGGTGGGTGGTGTGGGTGGGTGGGTGGTGGGTGGGTGTGGGTGGGGGGGGGTGATTGATCCACGGTCTGATCACGCACTGGTCACGCGACCACCAGGTAGTACCTTCCCAGAAGATGCTTACAGAGACCTATCTTTGGGTACAGCTGGGACCTCACACACCATCCCCGTGAATCAAGGGGAACAATGACTGCCCGCGTTTCCAGGGAAAGATTTCGAGCCGTAAGCAGGGCACGAACCTACGTGTGTCAATTAAGTGACAGAGACTGTATCACTATACCATGCACGGACAGTGTGTGTGTGTGGGTGGGGGGGGGGGGGGTCGTAAAACAGTTATTTCCTGATTTACTAGGAAATTCCTGCCTCGCTTAGGGGCGTCTTGGTTGGTAAAATAAATATTGTAATGTATAGGTATTACGCCACCACAGCTCAGAAACACGTTGCCGTCACGTTAGCCGTAAGAGCCCGGGCAGCGTCTGTGCTCCTCACCTCAATGAGTTCTAGTGATCATTTCCGGTGTTTTACCTGAAAGCTTTGAGCACACAATCGCGTGCTTCATATCGCATAATATTGTTTGGATACTAGAATGGAGATCGTGATATTCGTGTACTGGTAAGAGAACAGCAAACCTCTCGGATTTTGTGAATGGCTACTTTCAATTAGTTCATATTGCATAAGTCTTTATTCACACTACTTACAAAAAATATAGGTATTTTAAAACACTTATCTTTAAAGCTCCACTTTTTCCTGATATATATTTCAGATGGAAAATTGCAGTAATATTCATTTTTTTTAAGGTGAAATTTTCCAGATTATTTTCGTTTCTGTTTTCTTTTTGTTTTGCACCTTACACCATAGCAGGTGATAGTAAACATGTTATCTTGCAGTGCGGTTCCTTTTCAAGACATCAAGGTAGTGTGAAGAGCAGTCTTGGATTAGTTGACTGTTTGGAAAGAATGTAATGAATATTTGTCTTTTTAACTCATGACCCTCACACAAGATGCAGAATGAATGAATGAGAAAAAGTCACATCACGACTATGCAAGCTTCCCACAAACAACTCACAAGTCATTTCACGCTTAACCCCCAAATTATTCATACATAAATAAACAAGGTAAAAAAATCACACAAATGTTACTCTCACTTTAAGAAAAAACACGCAAGAAAAAAAAACACGAATGTGAAAAATCAAAGGAAAAAAGCGATAGCAACTTTTTTCTTCCCTGTTTACGAGATGTTGCACGCCCACCTGCACTCCCCGACACGGGTAAGAAGCTACTATTTCCGGATTGTGTATCCCAGAGTGGTAACTGGAGGGAGCAGCAGCCGTGACGCAAATACACGGTGTCTCCCACACCACCACCACCACCACCACCACCACCATGGCCACCCACAACCACCACCCTTGCACCGTGACCTTACGCCGCTGGCCGACGCCCCGCTGTCTTGCCCGGGTTCTCCCTCCCCTTTCCTTGCTCCCCATACGCGGTTCGCAATGGCACCTTCCCTTTTCAGTGCATATAAAAGTACGGCGACCCAGCTTTACCACCACATAGTGTGACCACAACACGCCAGCAACACGCCGAAGGGAGCCTTGCTAATTCTTTCCATCAGAGTATTTGTATAAGGCCTTTTTGAACTGCAATACTCATCTCGACCCATCGAACGGAGAAACCTAAGTCATAATGAAGGTGAGGCTCACGGTATTAGTAGAAGTAGGGACACAGGGCAGCGCTGATGGTGCAGTACTTTGGAGAACTTGTGATCCTGTCGTGAGTTCAATATCAAGTCATGACATTTTTAGGAGCTCCAAAGAGGTGCGCTCTCCTGTACTCCTATCAGGATTATAGTAATATGGTCTTCTTATAGGCCTAGTTCTTAAGATTCTTTCAGTAAATCGTAGAGTTATTCATAAGGTGCCTTCTTGAAGGTCAAAACCGCCTGCTTGATTATGTACAACGTGACATCTTTCTACGGCTTGAACATCTGCATGCGAGGAAGAAGTTTTAGGGTACCTCGGGAGCTAAACTAACCAACCTTTATTTGAACTTCTCTACTGTCTTTCTTTTACCAACGACACTGAGAGAAATTGTCATGTTCTAGATTTTTGCTCTCCTTGGCAAATCTCCTTTATAAATAGAAATACAAAATACAGTTAGTGAAGTCAACGAGTGGTGAAAAATAAAATAAAAAAGGTGAGGCTCCTTTTCTACTCGTAGGCGTCACCCTGAGAATCTACCTGATGCGTGGAGTCACTGTAAGGTAAAGATGGGGGCATACGCTATGCTGCGCGTGGCCTTGGTGCTCATCTCCGTCGCGTTATCCCTTGAGCCTGTGGTGGGTGAGAACCCGTTATACCGGGACACAGGGCTAGTGTGACATCCGGGTTACCACAGTTACCTTCCCCAGGTTTCCCAAGGTACCCATTTATCAACCCCGATGGGTTGGAAGAACAGCTGAGTAGGCTGATCGCCGACTTGCCCTGGCCCGGATTCGAACCAGGGCCTGCAGATTCGTCGCTATATAGGCGCGCTAGCCACTACACCACGGGGGCGACAAGAGGAGTCACTGTGGACTAATATTAATTTACGATAACGTTGAAGGACGACAAATCATGACAAAGATTGTACACGAGTTCTGGTAAACAAGTTAACCGTAAACCCTAAAAGTGTCATTCAGTTATTTGCAAAGCAAAGGTAAGGACGTGAAAGAAAGAATAAAAGATTAGAAAGTAGCTTCAATAACAATCAACCCAACTAAGACATCTACCACCGTCACCACCGTCATCACGATCACCATTACCATCCTCCTTCTCTCTTATCCCCGACAGGTCTCACTCGCAGTTCTCACCCTCCTGGCCGGCGCCCTCGCTGCCCCTGCCCCTCAGGCTGTCCTTCTCCCCGAAGTCTCCCTCCTCCCGCAAGAGGCTCCGCACCATGACTTGCCGCAGTCAGTGCCAGTCCACACTCAGGTTTGGGTAAGTGGCAGCAAAAAGTGTTCGTGAAAATTGGGGGTTCAACAGTAGTTCAATAGTAACTACTTAGCGTTAGTGGTTTAAAGTTTCGTTTTTGTTTGGAATAACACGTAAATGAAACTGTATATACGAAGAAGGGGTCTAGTAGTTCAAAACCTATCTAGCCTTAATTATTTTTCATATTTCTCATCTTGTCGCTTCATCTTTTCCACTTCTAATATTTTGTTCACCTCTTTGCCTCCACTCCACTCTTACTTTTTCACTCTCTTTATTACTTCTTTGTTACTTTGAACGTTCTATCCCTATAGTCAACCATTCCATCTCTCATCTTTTTCACTATCTCTCCTCTATCTTTTTTTCCACTTCCTTTTCCCTTTTATTCCTGTATAACTTTTACATTCTTTATTACCTCACCTCCTCTCTTCCCTAATCTCCATTCTACCTTTATCTTACCTCGTCTCAACCTCTTCATTTTTCCCTTTATTTCTAACTCTCTTTCCTCTATTCATCACTTTCCTGCTTTCCAAATATCTTTTTCCTAATCCTGCTTTCCCACTTCATCTTCATCAATGATTTTTTTCCTCTCTTCGTATCCTTGTCCACTAGCTAAATTGGTATATTATGTTACTTTTCGTAGTTTTATGGTTAACAACAGACGATTTTATATATGAAAGGAAGGATCTGGGCGTGAAGGGGTTAATCTCGTCATCTCACTATTGTTTTGTCTCCCTTCCCATGCACAGCCAGTCATTCCCTATAGTTACTCCTACTCCGTGAGCGATCCAGAGACGGGCAACTACCAGAACAGGGCTGAGATCAAGAACGAGTTGGGTGAGGTCTTCGGGTCCTACTCGGTGCTCATGCCGGACAATTTCATCTACACTACCATCTACAACGTGACGGCCACCAGCGGGTTTGTGGCACGCGTGGAAAAGTCTATCCCACAACCTGCTGCTTCCGTCCCTGCCTCTGCTCAAGACGCCAATATCTTAGTGTAGCATGCTAAGTCTATCTAATACTATATACTTCTTAAATAGACTTAGGTAGCATGCTTATTCTTCATTCTTTTCGTCTTCTGTGATTTTTTTGTTTTCTTATATCTTTTCCGTTTTTTCTCTCTTTTCTCACATGCTTTGTCTATCTAATTCTATATATTTCTTAAATAGACTTAGGTAGCATGCTTATTCTTCATTCTTTTCGTCTTCTAGGAATTTCTTGTTTTCTTGTATTTTTTCAGTTTTTTCTTTTTCTTAACTCGTTATAAGATTTTTTTCCATTAGTACCTATGTTTCAATTTGTTATTCGTCCTTTTCATATTTACTAGCTTAACTTTCACTTTCTGTGTCGATTTGTATTTCATGAATTCCTCATTTCCTTCATGTATGTTTTTACTATTGTCCGAAGCGCGTCTTCTATCTATGTATTTTCTTTTGTGTTTCCTGATTTTTGTGCTTCAGTGGTTATCAAAATGTGTCTCGTCATAATTTGCTTCGTTTTTTCTTTCAATTTCTTGTTACAAGCGGAGACGAAGGGTAATATTATAGGGTTGTTAGTTACGTTATGTATTTTTACACGCTTGTTGTTTCACGTTATAAACCGTTGTTATTTTGTATACTGTCGTTAATTAAAATGTTGTCGATCTGTATTTTGTATGAAGATTTTTTTCAAATGTTTTGTAATGTTAATTATAACAAAAAACTATGAAAAAATTTAAAAGGTGTTTTCGTCAGTTCCTGATTGATGTAGTGTTATTGTTTATCTATATATTTATTTATTTATCTACTTATTTGTCTTTTGTGTGTGTGTGTTTTCTACACCAATCAAAGATAAAACATGCAGTTTAGGGCATCTCTCTCTCGCCCTCGCGCTCGCTCGCTCGCTCGCTCGCACGCACGCACGCACGCACGCACGCACGCACGCACGCACGCACGCACGCACGCACGCATTCCGTGAAAAACTGCTAAAACGAACGCAGTCAACTGAACGAATACAGAGCACGCACGCACGCACGCACAAAAGTGAAACGGATTCCGTGAAAATAATCTGATAAAAAAAACAGAGTTAATGGGAAACGAATAACAGAGATCCCTATCAGAGGCGTGCCAGTAACAATCATAGACGGTGGTTGGTGGTTGAAAGACACGCTTATCCCTCCTCCCCCTCTGGGATAAGGTAACGTCATCCTCACCTCCCCCCAGGTCCCTTTATACTACCCCCCTTGAATGCATTTTACATGTAGGCACCCGACAGGGCAAAGGTCCGCGCCACCAAGTCTGCGGGGGTATACTGTATCTTAAACAGCAACAACAACAACCAAGATCTCGTTCGCCCCACCAGTATCTGCCATCCTGAACACTCATACTTTTAAGCTGAAAGTTGAGAAAAACTAAAAAAAATCTAATTTACATTACCCAGCTGGCACACTGGTTAGAAGAGCATCCCGAATCAAGATATCTAAACTTAAGATATAAACATCGAAACTCTTGAAGTCAATTAACATTTCACTTTTTTCAGATACTTAATTTCTTATATTCCTACTATTGTTCACATTTCAAATCTCTCTCTTTCATCCATTTTTCGCAATTACATGTTTATCGTTGCAATGGAAACAAAAAGATAAGTGTTGTTGTTTTCATCTTACCTGAATTGCCCATTTCCCTTCGCTCACATGATTGACCCACTTTACTTCATCTGGGGCTTTTTGGAGAAATCAGTTTCACTTTCGTATGTGTGTGTGTGTGTGTGTGTGTGTGTGTGTGTGTGTGTGTGTGTGTGTGTGTGTGTGTGTGTGTGTGTGTGTGTGTGTGCGTATGTTGTGTTATGTTGCGTATGTGTGTATGTGTGTGTGTGTGTGTGTGGTGTGTGTGTGTGTGTGTGTGTGTGTGTGTGTGTGTGTGTGTGTGTGTGTGTGTATTCATCTAGTTGTATTTTACAGGGCCTGAGCTATGCTCGTATGGCCCCGTCTCCATAGCTACATTTTATCATTCATCTTTAGTGCTTAGTGTTGGCCGAAGCCACCACCCCGGGAGGCGGGTCACAAACCCCCGGCTAACACCCGGTACCCATTCACTGCTGGGTGGACAGGGGCTCGGGTTTTAAAAAAACCGCCCATCCGTCTCCGCTCCGCCCGGGGATTGAACCCAGGACTTCTACGCTGTGAGCCGAGCGTGCTAACCGCAACACTACGGAGTACCCTCCATGTGTGTGTGTGTGCGTGTGTGAAAAGAGAGAGAGAGAGAGAGAGAGAGAGAGAGAGAGAGAGAGAGAGAGAGAGAGAGAGAGAGAGAGAGAGAGAGAGAGAGAGAGAGAGAGAGAGAAAAAAAAGCAAGAAAAAATATATTACTACATCAGAGAATCTCCCTCACTTTTAGCTTCCTGTTCAAAGTTCAGTCGCAACTCAAAGGGCACAAGAGGCGGTGACCCTGTTTTAGGTCACTCAGATCGCTTGACCTTCTCCCTCTTCTCTTGTGCGTCTTATAACCTTTTTTATCTCTTGTCTCTCTCCTCTCACTTCCTTCTTTCTACTTTCTCATATCTCCTCCTTGCTTATTTACTCCCCTTTTTTACCAATTTTCCTCTCTCTCTCTCTCTCTCTCTCTCTCTCTCTCTCTCTCTCTCTCTCTCTCTCTCTCTCTCTCTCTCTCTCTCTCTCTCTCTCTCTCTCTCTCTCTCTCTCTCTCTCTCTCTCTCTCTCTCTCTCTCTCTCTCTCTCTCTCTTCCTACTTCACTGCTCACCTCTTTTCTCTCGATACCTGTCTCTCACCTTATCTTTTTTTTTTCTTCACATTCTGCCTCCTTCATTTCCTCTTTCTCCACCTGATGACTGAGAAACTGTTAAATCATTTTGGTTGGATTTGACACTAACGTAAATAATTAAAATGACTATCATAATTGATAATAATAATTTCATAATTTTATAAATATGACTTGGAATAACCGATTTGAAAGTATCGGTAAATGAATGAAGCTAAATTAATTTTTTTTTCTATATTCAATCGCGTTATGAATATTTGAAACAGTCATTCTGCATAAGTAAAATACTACTGAAAGTCTTATACCCCCACTAGACAAATACTTCAAGAATCTTTCCTTATCTGGCATTTTCCTACCCTGCAAAAACAACCCATGCACTTGCTGTAGTTGTTGTAGTAATTGCTGATCTCTGTAATTTATAGAAGAGATTGATATTTTCCTTAATTTTTCCTCTTCGTCCATTACCTATCCAGTTAATTTCAAGTATTTTCTTCTCTATTTCCACTTCGTCCACTACCTATCCAGCAAATGTTTGTGATGTCATTCGTTTCTACTTTCCAGCTTTTTTACTGTATTATTCATATAGCTCCCGCAAACAAGGGGAGGCGGTAACAGAGTGGTTAGTGTCTCCGAGTGGCGTTCTAGGTGACCCGAGTTCGATCTCCGATGTGAACCAAAATCCACTTAAAATCTTTCTGCACCGTCGAGTGGCTCCGAATATCACAGAAAACGGGATCTTCCCCTATAGATCACAGGTGTCACAATAAAAATCCAGCCTGCGCCACCAACCGGCGAGGGCCAACCATCACGACCCTCCAGAATGTGCAGGGCCAACC
>JACEEZ010003624.1:45000-105000 GCA_016584305.1 Chionoecetes opilio | reverse complement strand
AGAGAGAGAGAGAGAGAGAGAGGAGAGACAGACGAGAGAGAGAGCAGCGAGCGACGAGAGAGAGAAGAGAGAGAGAGAGAGAGAGAGAGAGAGAAGAGAGAGAGATGAGAAAAGAAGAGAGAGAGAAAGGAAGAGAGAGAGAGAGTAAACATGTCTGAATATCGGTAGTTTTGTTGATTATGTTTTGAAGAAGGTAGGTTTTAGTGAAGATTTAGGAGGAGGAGGAGGAGGACATGGAGGTTATGAACAATGAACAACATTAGAACGAAATTTAATATGGACGACGAGGACAGCACTAATGACGATTATGACAACATATTTCTCTCTCTCTCTCTCTCTCTCTCTCTCTCTCTCTCTCTCTCTCTCTCTCTCTCTCTCTCTCTCTCTCTTTTGACAAATTCAGGCCAATCAGCCACACCCCATGTGAAAAATGCTCGAACGAATACTACTCAACCGGCTTTTTTGCAAGATAAGAAAACTTGACATAAGGGTGAATGGCTTCGTCCAGCACAGGAAGATCGCCAACTGCCTGGCTTATTATGTCTCCAACACGAAGGCGAAAACAGCTGTATTCATCGACATAGAGAAGGCATTTGACAGGACACAGCCACTTGCCATCCTCGAGGAGCTCACTAAGCCGGGCGTTAAAGGGAGGCTTCTTGTATTGATACAAAACTACACCTTGAAAACAAAAAAGCCCGGGCCATGTTCCAAGACAAGGCGTCAAGTTAGTAAACGCTAGAGAATGGGACGCCGCAAGGAGGAGTGTTAAGCCCACAAAAAAACTAATGCAATGGCAAAGACCCATCGAACTCCTCTGGCCAAACTTCAACTCCAAGGTCAAGATATAAACCCTTTTTTCTTCTTTTTTTTTACATCTATGCCTGTAGCGCCTGTAGGCAGTGGTGACCCAGGGCTCGGATGGAAGACTCTGGAGGTTCACTTGAGGGCTGTGATGGCTGGCCCTCGCCCGTGGTGGCGCAGGCAGGATTTTTATAGTGACGCCGCTGATTAGAGGCTCATGCCGCCCCCCCAGTGTCCTCCGATGCACTCGCAATCGAAGGTAGAGTTAATGAGTAGGGCATGTGGGTGTTCTTAAGCCACTCGACGGTGCAGAAAGATTTTGGTTTTCTTCGGGGATTGAACTCGGATCACCGAGAGCGCCACTCGGAGACGCTAACCACTCTGCTACCGCCTCCACAAAAGAATGGCCACATATCCGGTATACTTCGGCGTAATAGTGTCACGAAACGGCAGCAGTAAGGTAGAGATACAACACCTCAAGGACAAAATGTCGCCTAGGAAACAGAGTCCTTAAAGCAATGCCATGGAAAGTCATGGGGGCATCAGGCAATGTGATCCTCACCACATATCAGACCTTGGTGCGCTCACTGGTTGACCACGCAAGCCCTGTGTTAATTACCATCTCCAACAGCAACGCTAGAAACTTAGAAACCATTCAGAATGACGCACTAAGAACTGTGTTAGGCGCCCGAAGTTAACTATGACTCAATACCTGCGAGTGCGAGCAGAGACGCACATGCCCTCACCAGCCAAAAGGGTCAAATAAATGACAGCAACTCTCACCATCAAAACATTCATGAGAGCCGGTGTTGCAAAAAATAGGTAGCGCCTCGAAATAAGTAGCGGCTTACCTCACATCCCCGCCGTTCCTTACTTATTCACCACAAAATACTCTTTTATAAGTGATTAATCAGGACGTGTGTGGTACTGTGGTTGTTGGAGGTACTGGAGGAGACAGGAGAGAAGAGATTGCTGTATAACACCGTCACACAAACAATCAGCTGACGCTCTCACTTACACAGACCAAAACTAATGAAAATGTTTTAGTATCCCAGGTGAAATAGACAAGGGACGAGTTGACAAACCTGTTAACGAAGGAGACGAAGTTTGAAGAGGACCTGTGAAGCGATACTAATAAATTCATCATATATACTCATCGTCAAAGGTCACAAGAAGAAGACGAATCGAGA
Source organism: Chionoecetes opilio (assembly GCA_016584305.1). Taxonomy (NCBI): domain Eukaryota; kingdom Metazoa; phylum Arthropoda; class Malacostraca; order Decapoda; family Majidae; genus Chionoecetes; species Chionoecetes opilio. The sequence goes on along the minus strand of JACEEZ010003624.1, from coordinate 103,006 downwards.
GAGACAGATGGAAGTTTTTAACAAGATAATCCCTTTACCTGCCTTGTCATACATATAAGCACACTTAACATAGACATAAGACGTATACAGAGCTAGATCACTCAATGCCTTGCTCTTACTAACTAATCACTACACTAATGCCTTCCTCCCTTCTCTCCGGTACCGATCCAATGCCTTCCTCTCTTCTCTCCTGTCTCCTCCAGTACCTCCAGCAACCCGCAATGCAGGAAGCAAGACAGCGCGCCGGCTGAACTGCAACAACAGGGTCTTCAAAATATCCATCAGGCGTAAAAGCCTCAGACAGCCGAGTACTGACGACTCCGCAGACCCGCGAGGAGAGAGGTGTGGTGCTGCATCAGTGTGCTCCATGAGGAACAGCGCCGAGCCCCCTGACGCCATCACCGCAACAGCCAGAATCACAGACTGAGCTGGCTGCCATCAACATGGCATTACAGCACTCCCAAGCCTCACACAGCCTCAATGTTCTTATCCACACAGACTCCATGACAGCCATCACATCACTCCACACCCAACATAACCACGCACCAGACACACAGCACCAGACAACATATACAGAACATGGGCAGAACTGTCACCATCAACTGGATCTCTCACCATGTTGGTATAGCAGGGAATGCCAAAGCTGACAAACTGGCCATGCAAGGCGCCCAGGAACAGATGACGGCATTGACAGCCCAAAAACCCTACGACAGTTGAAGAGCAGTGTAAACAAGCGGGAACGAGGAAGCTGCAGCAGACGAAGGAGACTCAACGTGGAGACAGCGTCATGGCGAGGTTCAGAGAGGCTGCAGCGGTCGCGAGCATGGAGGTAGTATGAGGTAGGGTCTCTGTAATAAGAGGGTACCGCCACTCATAGGCCCTATGTTAAACGCTACTGGGTGCCATCTTGCTACCAGGGCCTCTTCGTTCACCCAAGACCCGGGGAAGTTCTCAAGGCATGACCACGCAGTATATCATGTTCTACATGTATAAAGGATATACTGTTATCTTCGGAAATGTTTGTTCTATAAGATTATCACATAAAACACAGTAAAACACATTAAATAAAGGTCATTATGATTCGCGGCGATTTATTTAGTTAACACTAATTTATGCATGGTTCTACTGTATGTATCAGAAAACGAAATATAGCAATGGAAAGCTAATAAAATTCTGCTTCTATTGATATCTTCCATCTTATAAGCTGTCCCACAAAGTTTTACATGACGACGAGTTTTAAATGAATGTTAAGTTCATCATATTTCTTCAGAGTCTCATAATGACCTTTATTTAATGTGTTTTACTGTGTTTTATATGATAATCTTATAGAACAAACATTTCCGAAGATAACAGTATATCCCTTATACATGTATAACATGATATACTGCGGGGTCATGCCTTGAGAACTTCCGCGGGTCTTGGGTGAACGAAGAGGCCCTGGTAGCAAGATGGCGCTCATAAATCAAGTTGTCGCTACTCTATTATTCAAGGTACTCTGGTATGAGGTGGAGACGCCCTGAGCCGCGCCGTCTGTGTTGTCTGGTGAAGCCACCGCTCTCCCCTGTCCGCCATACTGTTGTAGGCAATGTCACGCACTGGCTGACTGAGATACCCACTTTTTCTTTTCACTTTTTACACCGTTTGCACTTAATGATATCACGGTGCGTTAAATTATACTTCTGTTTTACTGCTAACCATATATTACATATCATATTATTGCATATTATTGTATTTTATTGCATATTGGGTCCCTTTATTGAATATATGTCTGGTGGTGAACTGCCTGGCTGCGTATTTGTATCTCACCTGCAGATATGTCTCAGCTACAGCCTTGATCAGTAAAATTAGACGATTACTGGCCGGGTCATTATCTGACATGATTTTTCATACCATTTTCTACCAATATTAATTACGCTACACTTGTCAATATTAAATTCCATCTGCCACCTGACAACCCACTCGCTAAACTTATCTAAGTCTCCCTGCAAACCGGTTACATCAGACTGTGACCCGATAATTCTACCTATCTTAGTATCATCAGCAAACTTGCTGATATCATAGTTAATCCCACTGTCTTAGTCGTTGATGCAAATATAAAATAGTAGTGGCCCCAAATTACTATAATATTACTATTAATATAAACCCTACGAACACAATCGCTAACACTTATATACTACGTATTACTACAGCTACCACCATCACCCCCACCACTATTACTACTATCAGTAACACAATTACCAACCCAGTGGTGCAGTAGTTATCACACTTTTCTAACAAGGTCATTGTCTTTGTTTATCAAATACATGCACGTTTGTTTGAAACATAATTTTAGAAATCAACAAATGCATAACTTACTGGTGAAATGTGATGGATGCGTCAGATTTTTTGTTCGCTTTTTCATTGCACCCAAATGCAACACAACTTTTCACCATAGCAGAACACACAAGGAGCTACACTCCTGCCTTTACTTGTCCTCACGAGGTCAATACTAAATGAAGACTGAGAGAGTATGAGTGGACGTGTAGAGAGGATTTGACCTGAGTAAGCATAGTCCAACCCTTAAACAGATCCGCCACTCCCTAGTAATTACCCGACTCAATTTACACATTTGACCTCACCACCCCACCTTTAACAACGAAGCCACCCATGAAGGTAGTGTGCGAGGTGGTATGGTAGCACTCCCATACTACCTACATGGTGCCACCCCAACGTAGCAAAACTTATACCCACAAGCCCGAGAAACCTACATATATTGATATCACCATGTTATGAGATCAGTTTAATTCTCATCATGAAAATAATAACGGGAAAGAAACCCATATACTATGTGCACCTTAGAATGGACCGACGTTACTCCCAGGAATCTCAAAATATTTCCATGGGATGATTTATCTCTACTTGGCAGTAGAGTTGTGGGCTCCCTTAGCCCACAACAAGATGGCTGACTGACAGTTCACTGACTTCAACCCGCGCGGCTCAGGGCGTCTCCACCCATACTACCTCCATGGTCGCGAGGCCGCCCAGGTTACCTGACGGTGGTAGGTGCATGGTGCGCTCAAGAATACGGCTGCGGGTGGCAGCTCAGGGTCGCCCCACCACAGACAGAGAAGACTGTGACGTCCGAGTGATGCAACTCATCAACATACTTTTGAACATTATACTGACGTGACTGTGAACAAGTGCGTAACCTAAGAGACCAAGTACAATGCCTTCACCTACTCTTATTGACCTTGCCATACATTTTATCAATATATTTCCGGAAACTTTACGTGCCCACCCAATATTTTGTAATAATACATGAACTATATAAATACCTCCTCGAATAAATACCACATGAATGTGTCCTCCTCGGGACACACTCATTGTCTTGGGCGACTTCAATGCTACTACTGGCACTGTGAGAGATGGCTACGAGTTGTGTGTTGGTCCCCATGGCTCCGGTACCAGAAACACCAACAGTTCTCTGCTTCTGAACTTTGCAAGGTCCAGAAGGTTGAGAATTGCAGGTTCTTGGTATCAGAGACCAGAGCTGCACCGCTGGACATGGTATAGTAATGCCGGAGGGGTAGCTAAGGAGATCGACCACATCCTCGTTAGTACTCGTTGGAGGATCCTCCAGAACTGCAGGGTTTACCGGAGTGCTGAGTTCTTTGGAACAGATCACAGACTTGTTGTTGCTACACTTAAGCTTCATGTCAAGTCCAGAAGAATCTAAGGAGGTAACCATACTGTGTTTCATCTTGAGAAACTGAAGGACTTGACATGTGCTCATGAGTATGCGGTGGCAGTCTCAAATCGGTTTGATGTGCTCGGTGCTCTCGGGGATCCTGTAGAACTGTGGGATACCTTCAAACGTGAAACTCTACAGGCTGCCAAGGAGTGTATTGGGGAGCGCCCGAGGTCAAGGCGTGGTTTTGTCTCTACGGAGACGCTGGAGAAAATCGAGGACAGTCGCGCTGCCAGGCTGGCTGGCAACCGGGACCAGCACAGGGCTCTGTCACGCCGGACTAGAACCCTCCTGGGGAGAGACAAGGAGAGGTATGTCAGGAGTCTCGCTGAGGATGTCGAGGGTCATTTGAACGCTAATGACCTCCGACCCGCCTACCAAGCCCTGAAGAAGCTCCGTTCCAAGTCTCCTTCTCGGGCGAGTGCTATACGAACAGCAGATGGGCGCCTCGTGTCGGACATGGATGGGCAGATGGCTCGTTGGGCTGAGTACTTTGGGCAGTTGTTCACGGTGGACCCTCCAACTGAGCAGCTTCACACCACTGGGTTACGGGCAGTGGATGCCGATCCTCCCATTGACGAAACCGCACCCTCTCTTGACGAAGTCAGAGAGGCTGTAGCAAAGTTGAAGGGTGGAAAGGCAGCTGGTGTTTGTAATATCAGTGCGGAGCTCCTCAAAGCTGGGGGTGAGGCCATGATCCGCGGGTTGCATGCTGTCCTGACTGCCGTGTGGCAATCAGGTACCATTCCTCCTGACTGGAAAAGGGGGCTGGTCGTCCCTATCTGGAAAGAGAAAGGGGACCGTCAGGACTGCAACAATTACCGCGGTATTACACTGTTCAGCGTACCAGGCAAGGTGCTTGCCCATCTATTGCTGACACGAATTTGCAGTCATCTGGTGAAGCATCAGAGACCTCAGCAGTCTGGGTTCACGCCTGGTAAGTCAACAACGGACCGTATCCTAGCGCTTCGTGTCCTGGTGGAACGCCGACGTGAGTTTCGACAGGGGATGCTTGCAGCCTATGTTGATCTCAAGAAGGCGTTTGACTCAGTGCATCGTGAGTCACTCTGGGATCTTCTGCGACTTCGAGGGATTCCTGCAAGGACTATTGGTTTGATAACTGGTCTGTATTCTGGGACTGAGAGTGCTGTGAAGTGTGGTGCAGGTGTATCCAGCTTCTTTCCTGTGAATACAGGAGTGAGGCAAGGGTGCGTCCTTGCCCCATCACTTTTCAACGCTTGTATGGACTGGGTATTGGACAAGGTTGTAGATCAAAGTGATTGTGGAGCATCCGTCGGCAACACCAAGATCACTGATCTTGTTTTTGCCGATGATGTAGTAATCTTTGCTGAGTCGCTGGAGGTCCTGGTGATGGCTCTCGAGGCGCTGCACGAGGAGGCAAAGCCTTTGGGACTTGAGGTCTCCTGGCTCAAGACCAAGGTCCAGGTGTTTGGAGACTTACTAGATGAAGCAGTACAGTCTGTTCATGCGTGTGGCGAGGACATTGAGATCTTGGAAAGTTTTACATATCTTGGTAGCGCAGTCCATAATGACGGCGGGTCACGTCAAGAAGCCTTACGGCGGATTGGCATAGCCCACGGTGTTATGGACTCGCTCAGCGGGAGTATTTGACGTTGTCGGTACCTGTGCAGGAGGACAAAGATCCGGATCTTCAAGTCGCTTGTGATCCCTGTCTTACTTTATGGTTGTGAGACATGGACACTAAATAGTGACTTGAAGAGACGAATCAATGCCTTTGGTAATAAGTGTCTTCGCAGAATCATGGGGTATCGCTGGGATGATTACGTGTCAAATCAGCGATTGCACCGTGAGACTGAATCGAGGCCTATTACCTGCATAGTCCGTCAGCGCCAACTTCGGCTATATGGGCATGTGGCACGCTACCCTGAAACCGATCCTTCCCATCGGGTTGTATCTGTAAGAGACAATCCGGCATGGAGGAGGCCAAGGGGGCGCCCACAAGGCTCGTGGCTGGGGCAAGTTGATGTTTCTTGTCGAGAGCTGCTTGGTATGGGAAAGGAGCCTGCATGGGAACTCGCGCGTGGTGACCCCCGGGAGTGGCGTCGTAGGGTGGGCGAGGCGACGCGCCCCCCGGCGTATGCCCCCAATGATTGATTGATTGATATATAAATACTCATAAAATGTATACGTAGTTAGAACTGTATATTATTATGCGTCAAGACCGGCATAGGCCGTCTTTTTCACAAATGTTTGTATATTTTGTGAACAAAAGTATTGAATATGATTTCTCTCTCTCTCTCTCTCTCTCTCTCTCTCTCTCTCTCTCTCTCTCTCTCTCTCTCTCTCTCTCTCTCTCTCTCTCTCTCTCTCTCTCTCTCTCTCTCTCTCTCTCTCTCTCTCTCTCTCTCCTCTCCTCTCTCTCTCTCTCTCTCTCTCTCTCTCATATTATATATATATATATATATATATATATTACTTAAGGAATCAGGAAGTGTAAACGCACATCTCTAACATAATCATAATAGAACAACTGACCTGAACTATTAACACCATTAATAGCGAACACACACACACACACACACACACACATACACACACATACGCGCGCACACACACACACACACACACACACACACACACCACACACTATACAACTTATACCGCTCGCTGGTCCAGTGGATAAGAGCTTGGCGAGCCATTCTGTGGTTCGTCGGTTGGAATCCTCGCTCGCTACCAGGGATTTTTCACTGACATATACGGGCGGTTACTGTCCCCATTAAGCAAGGCGATAGGGTGTGTGGTGTGTGAGGTCCTAGCATTACCCAATTATCGGTCATAATGAGTTCCAAGCTCGCTCCGAGAGGGTGAAACTGGCGATTGCGAGTCCAGCTCGCGTGGACAAGACCGTGGGTGAACTACACACACACACACACACACACACACACATACAGTCATACACACACACACACACATACACACACACAGACAGACACACACACACACACACACACACACACACACACACACACACACACACACACACACACACACACACACACATACAGTCATACACACACACACATACACACACACAGACACACACACACACACACACACACATACACACATACACACACACACACACAGACAGACAGACACACACACACACATACCTAGGGGTCAACTGGGGCAGGACAAGGCAAGATAAAGAACAGGATAGAGGCAAAGCGGGCTGTAGAGAAAGGGGAGGAGTAGAATAAAGATAAAGAGAAAGTGAAACAGTATGTGATAAATAGTAAGGACAAGGAAATGGTTGATGGAAGCGTTAGGGAGGTTTGTGAGTGCAAGGGACAAAGAAAGGGTATATTGGATGGCTGTGATGGGGATTGGGCGACGAGGGGAAGAAAAAGGGAAAAATTGGATCGGTTAGATAGAGGAGGAGAAAAATTACTATTCTTTCTTTTACAGTACGTTCATAAGTGGCACATAAGTAAGAATAAGGGTCAAAATACCAGGTGATGTAACTGTTTGCTTCATTGCGTGTTTGCTCTCCTGTCTATCTGTCTGTCCATCAGTCTATCTGTATATCTGCCTTTCTGTGATTAAATGGATGTTTTTCTTTCTGAGTGCACTATTTTCTGCTTATCATGTTTACCTTTCTCTCTCTCTCTCTCTCTCTCTCTCTCTCTCTCTCTCTCTCTCTCTCTCTCTCTCTCTCTCTCTCTCTCTCTCTCTCTCTCTCTCTCTCTCTCTCTCTCTCTCTCTCTCTCCATCAGTGATAGCTCCAACATTTATCCGGCCTACTCCCTTTACCTTTCCCCTCTGTCTTCTGATCTTCCATTCCTTCCTTTGTCCATCCATCCATCATTCGCCCTTCTCTCAGTCCATCAATCATTCCATTCTTTCAATTCCATTTGTCAACCTCTTTCACCATTCATTCTCTTCCTCCCTGCCTATCTCATAATATTCCCTCCCCCCCTCCCCCCCCCCCCCCCCTCCCTCACTCTGTTGCCTATTAATGCAAACACGTATCAAGGCTTTTATGTATCCATGCAGGAACGAGTCTCGCATCACAAATCGAAAGGTAACATATCTGGAGCAACTTAAATAAAAAAAAATCTCACTCTCTCTCTCTTCTCTTATCATCCATCATCTTCCGTTCATCTCGTCCTCTCACTTTAGACTAGAGGGAGGAGTTGGAAGGGTGGAAGAGGAGGGGAGAAACTACAGATATTTCACCTTTCATCCGACAAAAAAACACTAGATATCTGACTTCATCTGTCATGTCGTTTTTATCTGTCTGTCTGTCTGTCTGTCTAACACAATAGCAATCACGGAACGGAAACTACACAGACACGACTAACAACGATCTAATGATCGTATACAGTTTAGACTATAGAGGGACACAAAATCTTCAGCAAAAACCACATCAGTTGTAGAGGGGGTGGAATTTCACTTTACGTTAAAGATTGGCTCTGTCCATAGGAGAGGTTACCGTGCATTTGAGTTAATACTGAGAATATAAAGCTTGATGTTTCAGTCACTTGCAGACCACCGGACAATCAACAAGAGAAGCAGATACAGATATTTGCGATGTTTTACGACAGAAACTCCATAACAGTGAGTCAATAATACTAGATCTTGTGTAGATCTTAACTTCCCTCATATGGCTTGCTTGGTCCATGGATAGCGCCTCAGGTGCCGAGGGACTCACACAGAATGCTAGAATCTTTAAACGATAACTTTCTAAGCCAAGTTACGGAACATACGCGGGACCCACATAATTATTATTATATACTGGGTCTCATAATTGTCACTCCAGGTAACCTTATCAATAACGTAATAGTAGGCGAAATTCGTGTGATCACAAAAAGTACGAGGTGATAGTAACATTAAAACCAGTCACCTACAAGTACATTAAGACGAGTCACCGACTAGGAAATTCTTCCATCAAACTTTAGAAAATCCGCTTTTGATGTTCTAAAGCATGCCATAGATAATGTGCAGGAAAATGACTCTCTGCATTAGTAGAAGCAGCGAGGATCTACTTTGAAGACAAATGACTAAGACAGCAGCGTGATTTTGTACTGTAGTACTGTGAAAGGAAAAATTATACTAACAATATCGCACATTGGTTTAATAATTAAATATACAGTATTCACTGCAGAAAAGTTATAGGCGGGTCAAATGTGAAAAATACATGAAACACTTTTGAGAATACTACACAGATTGCATAACTAGACTGTAGACGGCGGGTAAAAAGATAAAATAAAAAAAGAGAAAGAAAAACCAAATTGTCAATGTGAAATTTACATTGTAGCAGAAAGTACAAATCATGTCAGGCAGTTCTTTAGATACATTAATAATAAAAAGCTACTCAGATGAGGAGACGGCCAATTGAAAGCAGCTTACTGTCAGACGATCAGAACATTGCAACAACAAAAACAAAAACAAGATCTGAGAGATGGCAGTCGGCATATGCCACTTAACATTTACAGATATCATAATCTTCAAGTAGGTAAAGTAAAAGTAAAGTTAGGGGCATACACTATGCTGCGCGTGGCCTCAGTGCTCATCTCCTTCGCATTAGCCTTTGATCCTGTGGTGGGTGACAACCCGTTACCCCAGGACACAGGGCTAGTGTGACATCCGTTTTACCACAGTTACCTTCCCCAGGTTTCCCAAGGTATATACCATTTATCAACCCCGAAAGTAAAGATGAACAGCTGTTTCGGCTGGCCGCCGACTTCCCCTGGCCCGGATTCGAACCGGGGCCCGCACTTTCGTAGCTAGGCGCGCTAGCCACTACACCACGGAGGCAACACTACTCTTCAAGAAGGAATTAAAAAAATCGATTACGAAATGTGCAGAGTTACACTTCAGAGTGGACAGTGCATGACGAAGATCTTGGTGTTATAATCACGTCAGAATCTCAAATTCCTACCAACAATGCACCGAAGCTACTGAAAAAAAAGCGTGCAGTGTTTTTTTATTTTTTTTTTTTTTTCATTTAAGAACTAAGACACTCTACCGACCCTATATAACAACTTTCTCAGACCTCACTTTACAGTATGCAATTCAATTTCTGTCTCCATACCATGGAGACCATGGACCAGAGGCTCCGTCTGGATTGTTTCAATGTTCGATATATATATATATATATATATATATATATATATATATATATATATATATATATATATATATATATATATATATATATATACAAGCGCGCAAAGTCATTATATAATCATAAATATTCATACGGAATTCAGAAATATTACTTATATGCAGCCTACTGATTCGAGAGAATATTAATATGGCAGCTGTTTAAGGCACGGCAGTCCATCAAGACCGTTGAGGAATGTTCAGATGCACTTGTCAATTATAGACGAAGCATTTAAAAAAGTATCGCCTTCCTTCCCGCGAGTAATATGAACAGACGCGCATTGGTATAAATATCATTATTTGCATAATGAGTGGCAAGAAAGACCCAACAAAGGAGCAAATTAAAGTTATTGTATCTCTACACAAGGCAGAGAGGCCAGTGGAAGAAATATCAAGGATTGTGGATGTTACGAGGAAATGTGTGCATAAGTGGGTGGAATGTTTCACGGTGGGTTGGCGGTGTCGCGGCAGCCGCGACACCAGAACATTATAAGTGGCCAGGGCGAGGATGTAAAACCTCAGCAAGCACCCTAAATGTCATGAAACGTCAAGTGGATGCCCATCCTCAATTAAGAGCAAGAAAAATATTGCGATATGACTTTTACATCCTCGCCCTGGTCACTTATAATGTTCTGGTGTCGCGGCTGCCGCGACACCGCCAACCCACCGTGAAACATTCCACCCACTTATGCACACATTTCCTCGTAACATCCACAATCCTTGATATTTCTTCCACTGGCCTCTCTGCCTTGTGTAGAGATACAATAACTTTAATTTGCTCCTTTGTTGGGTCTTTCTTGCCACTCATTATGCAAATAATGATATTTATACCAATGCGCGTCTGTTCATATTACTCGCGGGAAGGAAGGCGATACTTTTTTAAATGCTTCGTCTATAATTGACAAGTGGCATCTGAACATTCCTCAACGGTCTTGATGGACTGCCCGTGCCTTAAACAAGCTGCCATATGTAAGATATCTCTCTCGGAAGTCAGTAGGCTGCCATAGAGTACATTTTCTGAATTCCCGTATGGAAGCGCTGTGTTATGATATCGCGAACAATGCTTTGGCGCGCTGTGTATATATATATATATATATATATATATATATATATATATATAAACGCTTCCCCATCGCTGTTACAAACCTTCTAAATATAAGTACCTGACAACAACACCCGCACCCTCCTCGCTTGTCACAAGCCACAACCGTACTATCATCATAGAAAACCGAGGTGTACTATTATAATCATGACTCGTGCCTTCGTGTCATCACCGATTAGGGGCCGTTCAAAAATTACGTAACGCCTAAGGGGGGAGGGGGGGTATGGTGAAGTGTTATGAGTGTCATATGCAGCCATGTGTTACATAACATTTTCAGATTATTTAAAGAAAAACCTAGATGATAATTTGCAGGTACTTAGGCTACTTATATTGTTGTATTTGAAGAAGAAATAAAATCTACTCATTGGCGGGGAGTTACGTACTAGCTGGTGTTACATAATTGTCTAGGGGGGTCTGGACATGTGTTACATGGCATGACATAGAGGGGAGGGGGGTCAAAAATGAAAAAAAAGCGTTAAATATTTTTTTAATCACCCATTACAGGCTGTGCTATTTCCATAACCCTAACCTGCAAAGTGAAGGGGAAGGAGTAGGCAGTGCTACTTTGTGTTCCGCATGCAGGGAAATGTCACCCGCTGATATTAACTCACCTTAAAAACATACCAAACATCATAATTATAATCAAAGAAAAGGAGGTTATAAAATGCATATACCTTTAATATCACTAAATTTAACTCTCATGTATAAGGGACACAGAAAAGTAGTCACACATACATAGAAAAAAAAATATTGTATGATTAAAATTATTGTATTGTAAAGGATTGTATAAAACCATCAAATGACACTGAAGTCATCTTTGGTGTATACAGGAGGCAAGGAAGATGTGTTGTCTGCCGTCCACTGATACCCCGCCCAAACAGGTGGCCCTAGGGATGGCTGTCTCTGTCGTGCACCCTATTTAACCGTGCCGTCCAAAAAACTGTCTGACCCCGTCTACACATGTATATAACGAGTCAAGCCAAGGGGCTCAATGGCTACAGGAGCTACAAGCCTCCAGTAACCCGCCATCATCATGAAGGTGAGGCACGCTTCCTCCTGAGCTGATCAATTCGATATTTCAATTTTTCTGCTTTCGGTTTATTTGTACTAACACTTCCTCGGTCAGATACAGAGGCAGATCTTATGATAGACTAAATATCAACATTCTTTAAATCTTTATGCCATAAGAATAGCATCATATCAGCGTGCATTTCAGCATCTGTGTTTTAGCTAAACACTCGTAAATATAACTACGTTTCACATCGTGTCATGGTATCACAGGATGGTGACGACAAGATAACTTCAAAGTTCACAAGATTCACTTCAAGTAACAAGATCCTTTTAACTAGAAGGAATATTTTTCTTTGCATGTCACTGAACTATTGCGATAACTACAAATGACTTTCAGATGCGACCATACTTAATACCAATCTATACCACGTTCCCGAGATAGATCATGAACTGTTGATCCCAAAACTTGAGAAAACCCGATTGCTTTAGGTTTCAGATGAGTCTTATGTAACGATATAAAAGGGTAGTTTCCCCTTGGCAGGTCATGGTGCTGCTGGTGCTGTCGGTGGTGGCTGGCAGGGGCACGCCGAGACCCCTAAGTCTTTCCAGCAGCAACACTATGCTATTAGTGGATCCTACCCAGCAGCAACCCCAGCAGATTGACTACAGTGCCGGGGTCACTCTCCTATAAAGGAAAAGTGGACGCATCTCCCTAGAAATGCTCATAACTCTTCATTATTCATAATTCGATATTCATAACTCTTCTATTGGGTTTTGTTTTTTCCCTTATTTTGTACCGTTTATTATGCATCCAGCTGATTACATGCATGAAACAGCACTGTAACTAGATAGCCACTATTAGCCAGACCTCTGGGAGCTCAAACGACCGTCCAGTCGGTGACCTTGAAATGACCAAGGTCATTAAAAGGTCACCATTGAATTCCTTGCATATGATTAACAACGACACCATGTCTCTATATCGCATATTTTGCGAGATATTCATTGAAAACATATTTGACCTTTAGCATGACCTTCAAAGTCATTTCAAGGTCACCACTGAATTTCTTGCATATGCTTTTTTATTAGTGCTGCATTGACACCATAGCTGTAAATCGCATATTCAACAAGTTATTTTAGACAAATGGATTTGACCTTGACAATGACCTTGAAGGTGATTTTCAAGGTCATGAACAGTTCAGCCTTTTATGATTTTCTATTAGTATTAGTCAAGTTAAACCAAACCTGTACCACGCACTTAACTGAGTTATTAACGGTTTTCTGCACATCTTTTAACTTTTGACAATGACATTGACCTTGGTCGTATGGTGCCCATTTTCGAATATTCTCGAGGTATTCAACCCATAAGTGCACCTACCATGTTTCGTTATAGTCCGTCTATCTGTTCTCGAGTTATCGTGTTCACAGACAGACATACACACAGAGACGCATGCGTAAGCCGTACTAGTGTTCCACTTCGTGGACAGTCGTAATAAGATAAAGACAATGAACTGCCAGGTTAACTCATAACTTAGACAAACTTTATATTAGTTTCCATGGATAGCTAAAGTCACACCCCCTAACATTTTTACATCTTCAGTGCTTGATTTATACCAAGGTTAAATGACTTGATATTATCAATTGATCTAGATTTATACATCTTCCCACTCCCCTGTCGTGTCCGTGGTGTAGTGGCTACGGCTATGGTGTAGCTTGCCTAGCTACGAATCTGCGGGCCAGGGCAGTCGGCGGTCAGCCCAAACGGCTGTTCATCCTTCCTTTCAGGTTTGGTCGATAAATGGGTACTTGGGGAAACCTGGGGAAGGTAACTGTGGTAACCCGGATGTCACACTAGCTCTTGTGTCCCGGGGTAGGGGGTTGTCACCCATCACAACCTCAAGGGCTAATGCAAAGGAGATGAGCACCGAGGCCACGCGCAGCATAGCGTATGCCCTGATCTTTACTCCTCCCCTTCCTCTTCCTCTTCTATATCAGCCCATCAGCCCCTACGAGTTCACCTACGAGGTGGCGGACCCGGAGACTAATAACATCCACAGCAGATCCGAGAGGAAACTTTCTAATGGGGACGTGACCAGCTCGTGGACGATGAGGCTGCCTGACAACACACTGCAGAGCAAAGCCTTTAGAATTAGGGCTTTGTTGCAGACGGTGGAGTACAACGTGACAGGGAGGCATGGCTTCCGAGACACTCACCAGCAGTGGCGTACCCAGAAAATCGAAAAAAGGGGGGGGGGGGGCAATAAATATAATAATATAAATATATATTATATATATATATAAATATATATATTTATTATATATATATATAATATATATATATATATATATATATATATATATATATATATATATATATATATATATAGGTACATATATATATATATATATATATATATATATATATATATATATATATATATATGATTTATTATTTATTCTTAGCCAAAGGGGGGGGCATGGCCGCATGCCCCCCCCCCCTCGGTACGCCACTGCTCACCAGGACACCACTTTGAAATGTGGGAAACGTGTGTGTGTGTGTGTGTGTGTGTGTGTGTGTGTGTGTGTGTGTGTGTGTGTGTGTGGGTGTGTGTGTGTGTGTGTGGTGTGGTAGTGGTGTGTGTGTTGTGTGTGTGTGTGTGTGTGTGTGTGTGTGTGTGTGGTGTGTGTGTGGTGTGTGTGTGTGTGTTATGTTAATGCCTTTTGCGTCTGTAAGCATTTTTCTCTCTTTGAGGGCTTGGATGGTTAGCCCTCTGGGTTCATTTGAGGGCTATGATGGTTGGCCCTCACCCATGGTGGCGCAGACAAGATTTTTTGACGCCTGTAGAGGCTCAGGCCCCCTCCCCCCGGTGTCTTCCAATGCACTTGCCGTCGAAGGTATAGATTTGACCAGAGTAACTAATATACATTTACATTTGACCTCACCGCACCTCACCCCTCTCTCTCTCTCTCTCCTCTCTCTCTCTGTCTGTCTCACGTTGTCTAAAGTAAGTAGTGCATCCAAAAAGTATTCGGCATTTCGAGAACACTACACTGAATGCAGTGACCCCAGTTGACCTCCAGCGGGGGAGACTTCCAATAGCGCTCCCTCCCATGCCAGGGAAGCAACTACTATAATTGCCCTGACCCCATTTACGTCACAATTGACGTGAGTTGCCGGATGCGCGGCAAGAATTTTTTTTCGTCGACAAAGAGGGTTTACTCTATATTAGTTACTCTGGGGTTGACCAGAGTAACTAAGATAAGATCTTAGTTACTTTGGGGTTGACGAGCAACACGTGGGTAGACTTCGGTCACTCGACGAAGGAGGAAAAATTTGCACCCGGCGGCACTCGAACCAAAGCCGTCTGTATGTAATACATACGTAGAGACGGCTTTGCTCGAACTCGGAACCCTGAACTCATGACTTGAATCAGGGTTTTTTCCATTACTTTTTTTTCATTGTTAACCATTCAGTCCTGGTTGACTGTATATGCATTATCATTATATCTCGATTTTTTTTCCACTTAGTTTTATACTTTTATAGGCCACCGAAAGATAACCTTTATGATGTATTTGTGACCAACAGATCTCTCCGAGGTAACATAGTCGTCACGTGATGTGTAGGGAAAATCTGCTAATATCGCCCTTATTAGTAGAAATGGCACGTTGAGAAGGAGAGCGTGGTATGTTATCAAAAGCGCCTCCCTCTTGAAGGACAGCACAGATAATTACTTGGAAGCAGCCGTGTCACAAGGACTTTTTCGTCTTAAACAAACACAGTTTCCCTTAGTCGCCTCTTTCGTGAAATATTAATCGCAGAATTCGTCGGAGACATAAAAAAAGAACAGAAACGTGAAGGCATTCACGCAAACGTTAGAAACTAAAATGAGAAACGTTTGACAAAGACGCTAAATAAGGAACAGCCGGAGGCTATAAAGAAAGTTTTCCTATTTAAAAACAACATATCACATGTCTTGTTATACATGTTGTCAAGGGAGCGAAGACCGAGTAACCCACACGCCGCCACCTGACAGCCGACACCAACCCGGAAATATCTTCTGCAAACTCCGCCTGCGACGATGAGATTATTGGGGTCAGTGACATTATTTTTTGTTCAGTTACGTGTTAAAAATTGCATAACTAAATATCACTGTGTCAACGCGATCACCAGTCGAAGCAATTTTTTAAGCTTTCAACTTGTTCTCGGTAACTTCACTTTCAATATTCGTGTGTTTTCCTGACTTTCCTAAACTGAAGTTGTTTTGACATGATTTTCGTTTCCACCGTTTCCGACATTTCCATATCAATGTCCAGTGTACTCATCAATAATGTTTATTTTGTGTCACACACACAAGTAGACATGGGAAGTGAAGGAAAATTGCAAAAGTAAGGAAGGAGCAGATATAAGAAAAATATGACTGTTTTTTTTTTTCTCTCTTTCTCCAAATTTTTTGATGGTTTTTACTTGATTAAAGTTTCAAAAATTCCAAGAAAGTAAATTCCAGCAACTTACTTACAAACAAGCACGCACGCACACGCACACCGCCATGATGGTCCAGTTGATAGAACATTGTTGCGCCATTCTGTGGTTCGTCGGTCCCCGATTGCTCCCGGGGATCTTTCACTGACAAATTCGGGCGGTTACTCTCCCCTTGACCAAAGGGATGGGGGTGTGTGGTGTGTGATGTCGCAGCATTGCCCAAAGATCGGTAACAATGAGCTCCAAGCTCGCTCCGGGAGGGTGAAATTGAAGGCCAAGTTCTTGGCCTTGGTGAAACTGGCGATCGCGAGTCAAACTCGCGTGGGCAAGACAGTGGGTAAATTACACGAGACCCGCTCAAACCTCCCAGGTTTTTCCCTGACAAAAGCGGGTAGTTACAAGGGGATGGGGTGTGTGGTGAGAGGTCCCAGCCTTGCACACAGGTGAGTCCTACGAACTTTTAACCAAGCTCCCTATCGAGAGGATGATGACAGGCGATCGCGAGTCCAGCGCGTGATCAACCATGGTGAATAAAACACACACACACATACACATCCCGGAGATTTTTCACTGACAAATGTGGGCGGTTACTGTCCCCTTTGAGCAAGGGGATGGAGTGTGTGGTGTGTGAGGTCCCAGCATTACCAAAGCCGTCTGTATGTTTACATAGAGACGGCTTTGGCATTACCCTAAGATCGGTCACTATGAGCGCCAAGCTCTTTCTTGGAGGGTAAAACTGGCGATCGCGAGTCCAGCTGGCGTGGGCAAGACCGTGGGTGAATACATACATATACACAGGGCCCGGGAGAGGGGGGGGGGGCGACCAGAGCTGGTATATCGACACCAGGGCCCGGCCTCATTCGGGGCTCGGGCATGATGTGTGATAATAAAATTCATAATTGAATAATTTTCAGAATGTCTTACCTATGAAAAAACATTCCTTCAGATTGACTATATTAGTGGCATATTTTTTTTATTATTCTCGGGGGGGCCCGGGCGGCCCCCGAATACCCCAGCTGAATTGGCTCACTGTGCTCGCCTGTGGATTTTCAGGGGCCCAGAATCCCTTACTGCACCAGGGTCCAAAGGTGTCTCTGGCCCTGCATACACACACAAACACCACCCAAGCAGGTTTCAGAGCCCCACATATACAGAAGAGGTGATAATTAATATAACATTATATATCTTATTCTGCAATCCTTGTGTGCCCCTTTCCGCACGGCAGGTTACTACTTTGTTCCCTTCCCACGCCTCCACTCTCCCTTCACCCCTCACTCCTGGCCTAATCCACGTGACCTGCCGCACGGAAAGGGGCACACCAGTCACCCGCAGGAACGTTTTTCAAGTCTACGGCGCAATGGCATCAATAGCTTCAATGAGGCAAAAAAGACATTCCTATACAGACTTCCTTTATCTTTTCACCTACGTTAAGCTCCACAGGGGATCGTAGTGCTGAGCCTACTAAACCTAAACAGCATGACCTATTATTTTTGTGCGTCCACGTAAATGTCTGACCAGCCAACCTGCATATATAAAGCGGTTATTGAAAGGCACAACTTGTTCAGTCACCGCTGCTCCTTCTCTGTGGCCACTACACCCCCAGCCGCTGAATATGAAGGTATGACTCGTGATTAAAAGCTGGGAAAATAAAGGTAAGATTCTGAAAGGAAAGGGAAAATGGAGAAAGCTGTTCGTGGACTGAGTGATCATGATGAATGTTTGGGACCTTACAAACATGCTCCTCAGGTTTCCTTCTACGAGTTCTTAAGGTTTTCATTAAATGTTAAGGTATAAATTACATGGAAAATATACCAAAAAGAATTTTTTTAATCTGTAAACATAATTAAAATACCGAGTTTTAAGTGCGTTCATAATAACATCGCTTAATACGTTTGTCAGGTGTTGTGATGTGTTTAACATGAATGAAAATTAAGTTAGAGAACGGAATATTAGTACAAAACAGATGTTGCGCACTTATATAAAGGTTATGTTAAGGTCAAACTGTTGGTTAAGGTGATTTCTTATTTCTCACAGATCTTATCGTTGCTGTCGATGGTAATGGCTGTGGTGGTGAGCTTGCCGCGGCCACAGGAAG
This sequence comes from Chionoecetes opilio, assembly GCA_016584305.1. NCBI lineage: Eukaryota > Metazoa > Arthropoda > Malacostraca > Decapoda > Majidae > Chionoecetes > Chionoecetes opilio. Next base: position 84,444 of record JACEEZ010003624.1, on the reverse strand, counting down.
GGAGATACGAGGAGCATTATGACGGCCCCTGGGTCAGTATGTATTGTGACTTAATAATCTCTCTCTCTCTTTTCCCCCTATATTTGTCTCACACCTCCTGAATTCCCTTTTTCTTCCCATTCTTCCTCCTCCTTCATCGCCTATTCTATCTCTTCCTGATGATCTCTCTCTCTCTCTCTCTTTCTCTCATTGATGTTTTTTTAAATCAATTATAAGATAAAAAGGTTGCATCGAACTGAATTCAAGCATTCTTATTTACACACACACACAAACCAGTGAATTATAATTTGACTTCACTGATACACAAGATTCTCTTCCCTCCGGTCAGTTCCCCGTCACGAGTATATAGTACCTCAGGTGATCATTGATGCTCGAGCAACATATCTTGTTTAATCAAGGTTCTTCAAAGCACCGTCGAATCCCGTGCAAAGTATAGTATTTTCTTTCCTTGAAGCAGACTTTCCTTTTGGCTTTTAAACAACTATCAACAACAATGGAACAAATACAAACATCATAATATAACATTTCACACAACTTTCCTTTCAGTGTTTATCAATGCACGGATATGATTCCTGAAACTAAGACATCCTACACCTCCTGCACTTTTGTTATACATCAAACTCGTTCTCACCACTACCTACCAGCCACTCTACTGGTTCTCAAGACTCGCTCTCTTCCTTTTCCACTTTTTTTCTTGCATATAATTAGCCGTGTAACTCTTGACTCACTCATACCCACATGTAGTATACAGAATACCATCAGCATTAAATTTCACTGACTCGTTCTTTTCTTCTCCATAGCTTTGTACCACTCCATTAACTTATTTCCTTAACTACTGACTTAATTCCCTCTCCGTTGTTTGAATCATCCCCCCCCCCCCTGACTTGTTTCCTTCACTTCTTTCCTTCTCCATAGCCTGTATCCCTCACAATATAATAACATAAGGAAGCTACAAGAGGTCGTGAGACATACACGTGGTAGTTCCTGTTACTTAGCATTACCTACATCCACCTTTCATCCCCATCCATGAAATTGTCCAGGTTCCTTTTAAAACTCTCTATTGACTCCGTACTTACTACCTGATGACCGAGTACATTCAAATCATTTACCACCCTATTTGTGAACCAGTTTCTTCCTATTTCTTTATTTAACTTAAGTTTTTCCAGTTTGAATCAGTTAATTCTTGTTCTCTACCAGACTCGCTCTTTTCTGTACGACTACCTACTTATATGTTATTCAGTCCCTCCTTCCCTTTCTCTCCGTAGCCTATCAGTCCCTATGAGTTCGCCTTCGAGATAACGGACGAGGAGAGTCAAACCTACTACAGCAGAACCGAGGTGAAGCTGCCTGACGGTGACGTGTTCGGGTCCTGGGCCGTGTTACTCCCCAACGACGAGATCCAAACGGTGGTATACAACGTGACGGACGGGCGAGGATACAGACACTCCATCACCTACTCTCCAGCGTATGAAATTAGTGAATATTAGTATTATGAGAGTATATCTTCATCTCCCTCCAGCCTATTAGTATTATGAGAGTATATTTTCATCTCCCTCCATCAACTTTTTTTTCTTTCTTTTATATAATGTAGTAAATAAGTTTTCTTTTTTTTCATTATTTGTTCCACCTTCATCTACAATACTGGAAGACTCCTATTTCACTATTTCACCCAATTGCATTTATGTGTATACCTCACATCTCACCTGCAGTTTATTTTCTCACTCATGTTTTCAATTCATATTTTTCTGCAATTTTGTTCAATGAGATACTAGAACAGAAGAAAAAAAATTCCCTGTTATCAGTCTCACACAATCTTTGCATTGCCCTCTTCACCCTCTGCCTCTTATTACGTTCCCTTTGCCTTCTATTCCTCAAGTAACCTTTCATCTAATGCAGCAAGCGCACTCTTCACCCACTCCCCTTACCTTACTCCATAAGTCTGCCTTCCTTTCCTCAAGTAACTTCTTTCCATCTGACGTAGTAAGCACACTCGTTTCCGTTTGCTATGAGAAAAAAGAAAGACTTACTAAATACCCATTAGATAATTACCACACCAAGGCATTTCAAAAGTAAGGTTTACACTCAATACTGAGCAGCATTTCAACAGTTGGATCAGGTTTTTGTTCATATTGATGTGCATCATTACTTTCAACACCTAAGGTTCTTTTTACCAAGAGACAGTGCTGAGCTGGATAAATAGAATCGCTTGTATCTCCAAAAATAGGACATCCATGTGACATCCTTTTCCTTTCTTGTTCTCCTGCCCTACCTACCTATCCTTTCACCTTTATTTTTTTTCAGTAATCACAAGTATAACAGAATGTGCATCTCACTGTTGTTGGTTTCATCTTTTTATCGCATAACTTACTCGTTATATGTGTGACTGTTATTGTTGCTGTTATCATATTGTTCTGAATGGTCAGTCCTGGTTGACTGTCTGTATAACTTTTTTTTTTATTTCTCAGGGTGACTGTTGTTAAATGTTAATATATTTACATAGTAATGTGAATAAACCTGTACTCGATATTTTCTGTGTTTCAACATAAATAATCTTTAATGGACCAGTTTATTGAAAATAAAACCTTAGTACCGTAACATAATTTACTGTAAGTTTTTAATATCATACATTACTATTCCTTAAATAGAACAAAGTTTAGCACATGTACACTACGTATATAAAAAAATTCATATTCTAAAATATTTACTATGACCAAAAAGGCCACAAGTGTATCTCATAAACGAACAAAGTGCACGTGCAAGCAAATGTCATGTCCTCTTGTTTGTCATCTACAGTATCTTAAGTTAATATAAAAATATGAAAATATAGTCTTTCTTATAACTACAATAAGAAATATAAACTATACTTAAACATCTCTCATGATATATATCATGAGAGAAAATGGCAAAGTACTATGATATCAATCACAGAAGATTCAATCAATCATTGGGGGCATACGCCGGGGGGCGCGTCGCCTCGCCCACCCTACGACGCCACTCCCGGGGGTCACCACGCGCGAGTTCCCATGCAGGCTCCTTTCCCATATCAAGCAGCTCTCGACAAGAAACATCAACTTGCCCCAGCCACTAGCCTTGTGGGCGCCCCCTTGGCCTCCTCCACGCCGGATTGTCTCTTACAGATACAACCCGATGGGAAGGATCGGTTTCAGGGTAGCGTGCCACATGCCCATATAGCCAAAGTTGGCGCTGACGGACTATGCAGGTAATAGGCCTTGATTCAGTCTCACGGTGCAATCGCTGATTTGACACGTAATCATCCCAGCGATACCCCATGATTCTGCGAAGACACTTATTACCAAAGGCATTGATTCGTCTCTTCAAATAACTATTTAGTGTCCATGTCTCACAACCATAGAGTAAGACAGGGATCACAAACGACTTGAAGATCCGGATCTTTGTCCTTCTGCACAGGTACCGACAATGCCAAATACTCCCGCTGAGCGAGTCCATAACACCGTGGGCTATGCCAATCTGCCGTAAGACTTCTTGACGTGACCCGCCGTCATTATGGACTGCGCTACCAAGGTATGTAAAACTTTCCAAGATCTCAATGTCCTCGCCACACGCATGAAAAGACTGTACTGCTTCATCTAGTAAGTCTCCAAACACCTGGACCTTGGTCTTGAGCCAGGAGACCTCAAGTCCCAAAGGCTTTGCCTCCTCGTGCAGCGCCTCGAGAGCCATCACCAGGACCTCCAGTGACTCAGCAAAGATTATTGCATCATCGGCAAAAACAAGATCAGTGATCTTGGTGTTGCCGACGGATGCTCCACAATCACTTTGATCTACAACCTTTTCCAATACCCAGTCCATACAAGCATTGAAAAGTGATGGGGCAAGGACGCACCCTTGCCTCACTCCTGTATTCACAGGGAAGAAGCTGGATACACCTGCCCCACACTTCACAGCACTCTCAGTCCCAGAATACAGACCAGTTATCAAACCAATAGTCCTTGCAGGAATCCCTCGAAGTCGCAGAAGATCCCAAAGTGACTCACGATGCACTGAGTCAAATGCCTTCTTGAGATCAACATAGGCTGCAAGCATCCCCTGTCGAAACTCACGTCGGCATTCCACCAGGACACGAAGCACTAGGATACGGTCCGTTGTTGGCTTACCAGGCGTGAACCCAGACTGCTGAGGTCTCTGATGCTTCACCAGATGACTGCGAATCCGTGTCAGCAATAGATGGGCAAGCACTTTGCCTGGTACGCTGAGCAGTGTAATACCGCGGTAATTGTTGCAGTCCTGACGGTCCCCTTTCCCTTTCCAGATAGGGACAACCAGCCCCCTTTTCCAGTCAGGAGGAATGGTACCTGATTGCCACACGGCAGTCAGGACAGCATGCAACCCGCGGATCATGGCCTCACCCCCAGCTTTGAGGAGCTCCGCACTGATATTACAAACACCAGCTGCCTTTCCACCCCTCAACTTTGCTACAGCCTCTCTGACTTCGTCAAGAGAGGGTGCGGTTTCGTCAATGGGAGGATCGGCATCCACTGCCTGTAACACAGTGGTGTGAAGCTGCTCAGTTGGAGGGTCCACCGTGAACAACTGCCCAAAGTACTCAGCCCAACGAGCCATCTGCCCATCCATGTCCGACACGAGGCGCCCATCTGCTGTTCGAATAGCACTCGCCCGAGAAGGAGACTTGGAACGGAGCTTCTTCAGGGCTCGGTAGGCGGGTCGGAGGTCATTAGCGTTCAAATGACCCTCGACATCCTCAGCGAGACTCCTGACATACCTCTCCTTGTCTCTCCTCAGGAGGGTTCTAGTCCGGCGTGACAGAGCCCTGTGCTGGTCCCGGTTCCCAGCCAGCCTGGCAGCGCGACTCTCCTCGATTTTCTCCAGCATCTCCGTTGAGACAAAACCACGCCTTGACCTCGGGTGCTCCCCAATACACTCCTTGGCAGCCTGTAGAGTTTCACGTTTGAAGGTATCCCACAGTTCTACAGGGTCCCCGAGAGCACCGAGCACATCAAACCGATTTGAGACTGCCACCGCATACTCATGAGCACATGTCAAGTCCTTCAGTTTCTCAAGATGAAACACAGTATGGTTCCCTCTTGAGATTCTTCTGGACTTGACATGAAGCTTAAGTGTAGCAACAACAAATCTGTGATCTGTTCCAAAGAACTCAGCACTCCGGTAAACCCTGCAGTTCTGGAGGATCCTCCAACGAGTACTAACGAGGATGTGGTCGATCTCCTTAGCTACCCCTCCGGCATTACTATACCATGTCCAGCGGTGCAGCTCTGGCCTCTGATACCAAGAACCTGCAATTCTCAACCTTCTGGACCTTGCAAAGTTCAGAAGCAGAGAACTGTTGGTGTTTTTGGTACCGGACCCATGGGGACCAATACATAACTCGTAGCCATCTCTCACAGTGCCAGTAGTAGCATTGAAGTCGCCCAAGACAATGAGTGTGTCCCGAGGAGGACACTGGTCTAAAACAGAGTCGAGTTTGGCGTAGAACATCTCCTTCTCTTCAGTTTTACGCATCTCGGTAGGAGCGTACACTGCAACAAGAGACATGAAACCCAGAGTGTGTTTCATCCTCACCCGCATTATACGCTCATCAACCGGAGTAACCTCAACAACTGACGGCTGCAGTTTGCTGGAGATGCCTATAGCTACTCCCCGTACACGGTGACCATTGCTCATGCCGGACCAGTAGTAGGTGTAACCCCCACTGCTAGTCTCGCCACTGCCAGGCCTCCTTGTCTCAGAGAGTCCCACTATATCCACCCTCAGCCTACTGAGCTCGCCCGATAGGAGAGGTAGTCGATGATCGTCTGAGAGGCTCAGAACGTTCCACGAGCCCACACGAAGAACCCTCCGCAGGTTGATCCCAGGAGTGATTCGACGGGCAGGCGCCGCTTCTGCACCGCCCCGGCCACCCCCATAAGAAAAGGTTGGGCAGAAGATTACTCATCAATAGTTTTCTCACACCAACCAGAAACAGTAAGGAATAAAATACAAAGAACTAAGTAAAAAACTGATATCTAAAATATGAGTCATAACCAATGGCCACGGTCATAAGGCATCACAATATCTGCAAACGTATTGAGTTGCAATGACAAGAGAAGGTGTAGTCATGAGTAGCTATAAAACGACCATGTTAAAGTAGTTAGATGCTTTCTGTTCAGCCTCCTGCTGTGTCATGACCTCCAGCATCTTGAGGCAATTCATGATGGCCAGCATGTGCCTCTGCTCCTTCGCCCACACCCACACCCGCCCATTGGAGCCCACCACCAGCGTGCACTCCACTAAGGTAGAAACCTTCTTTAGGAGGGTGTTCTGAGGATCAAGGATCCTCCGTGCCACATGCAAGGGAACAGTGAACATGAGACCTCCTTCAGGAAGTGCACTAATACCCACACTGTCATTACTCATGTCAACACATACTAACTCGGGTTCCATGTTCTTCTCCGCCACCAGCAACTGTCCAAAGATCAGCTCTCCCGGTCTGATTTTAGTCCTCGCTTTCTTGGGAAGGTTTTCAAAGCAGAGGAGAGAGAGGGTGGCATACTCACTTGCACCAATATCTATAATATAATTGTCACCTTTCTTCTTGTATACAATGCCCACCACAAACTGCCCCTTGAGGGGATTATAGCGTTTCTGATAATTGTCAATGTAATAAATGTTTTGAGTAGTCTTCTTCAGGGGACCTGAGCAAGTTGCATATACAGCATTTTCATGTCTCCGAAGTCCTGGCCCAAGGAATATTTCTCTTGCACCGTCTTCTGAGTCGAGCTGCAGAACCTTGTCTCCAGGAAGAACTATTCCCAATGCCTCAATGTGGCCGCCTCTGTGCAAAGTAATGATGCAGCATCAAACAGATATGAACACACTGGCATGAAGATGTCTAACAAAGGCTACTTTTAATGCTGCATGTGACTAATAATGCCAAAGTTGGGCTCAAATTATTTCAAAACATAGCGAAGTATCAACAAAGTAATTTTAAAGAATTACTTTCTTGCAAATTTGTATCACATAAAAATTCATATCTAGGCTTCAAAGTATCTTACAAGCAATATAACTATTATAAAACACGTTTTGTTGTAAAAAGACTAATAATTTCAAAACAAAAAGGCATCATATAGATAATTTTCTCTACGAACTTCACTATATTGTAGCAAAGCTAGTCACCAAAAAAGTTTGAATAAAATTTTGTGTACTTGATGATAAGTTAGAGTCAAAATGTGGCACCATTTTATAAATCAGCGATTCTGTTATTGCCTGCCAACACTTCACCTTCTATCATATTTTACAAATGCAAAACTTCTAACAAACTGGTGTGGAGGACAAGTCTTGAGAGGTTAATAAGGGCTTGCCTGAGGACAGAACTTAACCTGATGCAACAAATACTATGCTTCAGCACTACTGATCAAGCCATAAGAGTTTGCAACATTTTAAAATAGGGTTCACTAGGGTTTTACTTGCTGCATACTAATGTCCAGTGGTGGGCGCCGTTAATCAAAAAGTTAACTTCGTTAACCGTTAATCCGTTAACCAAAAAATTAACTTCGATAACCATTAATCAGTTCATTCTTTAAAAATGTAACGGAAGTTATCGATAAACCGTTAACGTTAATTTTTATTATAGAAAAAAAACAAAAAATCAGTTTTTGCTCTAAAACCACCTAAAAACACCTTTGAAAAGTGCCAAAACTATAAAATCAGCCTTTATGTTTTTTTTGTAGGGGCTTTAGAACCCAAAAACTATAGGTTTTTTTTGCTTTAGAGTTAAAAAAAAAGGCAGATTTTAGTTTTAACTTTAAATAAAAACTAAAAAAGGCTGATTTCATAGTTTTGGCCCTGTTTTAGGTTTTTAAAGGCTTTTAGAGCCAGAAAAGGGTGAAAAAAAACTTAAATGAAACACAATATTAGTATAAAACAAAAAAAAATTGGGTTAGCGGACTTGAGTTAACGGAAGTTAAATGTAACGGAAGTTAATTAGCCCGATAATGATTTCCAAAGTTAACTTAAAAGTTAAATCGTTAACGAAAATGTTAACTTCGTTAATTCGAGAGAACTGGAACCCAAAATGCCAGGGGTCGCTGGCAGTTTTAACTCACTTTTTTGATAATAAGTTGGTCTACTGGAAAACAAAATATGGGCTTATTCCACTGCACTTAAAACACAAAAGTATAATTTTAAGAACGATTTTCTTCTATATGTATATGTATAGAAGCCTGATTCTGTAAAACATTGTATATAACCAAATAACCAAGTAGGTTATAGTTGAGGAGGCGAGGTAAATGCTACTCTATGATATTATACAGTCAATAACGTATGTTTAGAAGTTATCTATACCTAGGCAGTCATATTTTCCTGTTATTATTGTGTATCAATCAGATAGAAAGCCTGGAAGTGCAATGAGTCGACGCGTGAAGTCGTAATGTTTTGATTCAACTCTCCCCGCCACCACTCCCCGCCGCGGCGTGTCGCCTCCACAATTATAACCTACATTGTCGCAGCAACAAGCCGATTTCGGCATTCTTTATTCTTCGTTTTTCCAAGGCATTGCTTATTGTATTTTGACAAGCGTTTGCCAGACGCAGCAGTACTGTCTTAGAAAACAGTGTGAATATCGCCCAAATTTTACATGCCACAATATACATGTAAAAAATATATTAAGCTTTGCTACTCGAGGCGAGTAATTTGCATTAAATTGCTATTATAGAACGTTCCATCGTAATGCATGTCATCCATCTACTTAGTAGAACAACAGAAGAGCTATATTTTTTGGTATTCAGATGCGGTGCATCAATGTTTATCGCGAAATTAATTTATGAAAAATATTAGTCGCGGAGCCAAAACACAGTAGACCAACCTTTGAGTTAAAACTGCTAGCGACCACTGGCATTTCTCGAGTTTCAGATCATTGGAATTAACGATTAACGGATTAACGGTTTGGTGCCCACCTTTGCTAATGTAGAATAGTGGTAGTGATATGGTGGCAGAACATAATGTGGCTTCAAATCAGTACTAAAACATCAACTGAAAAGATTAAAAACAATATTCATTTCGCTACTTTTAGAGTTCATTTAGAATAAAACCAACACGGTAAGTATTGAGGTGTACTGCAAAGTTTCATAGCAATTTAATATATCAATCAGCTTAAATTTTGGGGCATCTTCATCCATAATTACATAGTGTTATGAATAGTGTTACAATTTTTTTTTTATCTAATTGATGCAGGTGCCATCCACACCTCTATGACAGTGTTTCTTAACCTGGGGTGCTAGCACCCCCTGAGGGTGCTGATAACAATTTTAGGGGGTGCTGGGAAGTGCTGCATATATGGCGGTACAATGTTAGAGTTCCTCACAATGGATACAAAAGTATCGAAGGGATACTGTTTGACAAGAGTATTATGTATATTTGATAAAATTTAACCTCATTATACTGACTTTCAGTGAGTGTACTTTCACTCAAGTGCTGTAGTCGACTGTAGTCTCTGTAACCAAATGTTAGCCAGAGTTAGGGGTGCTGGACTTTCTAGACCTGACTACAGGGGGTGCTAAGGTCGGAAAAGGTTAATAAACGCTGCTCTATGGGATGGGATAGGATAGGATAGGATAGGATAGGTTTAGGATAGGATAGGTTAGGTTAGGTTAGTTTAATGGTTTGCTTAGGTTATTACTTGATGCTTTCACAAATGGAGAATGTTTTTTCAGTCAAAACGTCTAAAAATTGTATTTGTCATCCCTTTTTCATATTACAAACAAAAAAACTTTTTCGAGGCTTGCACAGGAAAAAACGGTTATTTTGGGCGAGAACTGCGCAGACGCTACCGCCGTTACTACTTATGTTTTCTATATTATTTTTTGCTCAGTATACTGTGTAGTATTAATCCACGGTTAAGATTCGTTGTATCGCCCCTGCCTTATCTCAATTACTACCTTATGAAGGACTAATCTTTCGTCATACACAATTTCTACTAATCTTCAAACCTCTTGGCAAGCTGTTACTTTGGTCAAAATCACTGACAAAAATTATCTGATAAGAATAAATAGATGCAACTGTCGTCGCCATCGGCACAGTCTAAAGACCGCAGGACGGGTGCCTCTCCCAGCCCTCCCATACAGACAGCAGCTTGGCTAGGTTAGGTTAAGGTTAGGTTTAGTTTAGAATAAAGCTAAACTAAACCTAACCTAAACCTAACCTAGCTAAACTAAACTTAACCTAGACTGGCTGCTGTCCGTAAGGGAGGGCTAGGAGAGGTGCCCGTCCTGCAGTCTGGACTGTGCTGATGGTGACAGTGGAGTTGCATCTATTTATTCTTATCAGCTCATTTTTGTCTGTGATTTTGACCAAAGAAACAGCTTGCCAAGAGGTTTAAAGGTTAGTAGAAGACATGTATGACAAAAGATTAGTCCTTCATAAGGTAGTATGCGAGATATAGCAGGGTTGATACGAATCTTAACCTAATCCACTTCCGCGTAACCTATAAAATGTATATACATATTGAAGAAATGACATACTTGTCTAATGGCGCATACACACACACACTCCCCGTCCGGAGGCCACCCTTAACTTTAGGAAGTTAGGTTAAGGTTCGGTCAAGTTAATAATCTCGCCGGGGGGTCAACCACCCCAGTTAGGAGGTTATGTTAAGTTCAGTTAGGGTAATAATCCTCCCGGCAGGGCGGGGCAGGGTGGACCACTAAGCGGCGGGTGGGCGAATGGGGGGCACACTTGTTTTCGTACAATTCGGTCCCTTCCCTGGTTTTTGAGACACTGACTTTTATTTCCTGGCCAAGTTTTTGTGCTTTTTCTGATGCGATACATTCTTACCAATGGAAACGGCGACCCTAGGATTTGGTGTTGAAAGAAAAGAAAAGAAAATTTAAACAGATTTCCGGAAAATAAATATATCTCGGTTAATATTCTGCATGTGTTGGCGGGTTCCACAGGACTTACAGCTTACTTTTTCTTTATTATTTTCGGTTCAGTATAATGTACAGTAGGTAGTTATTCACTTGCGGAAACCAAAAATATTGCACTTATTTTTATATAATAATAGCTAGGTAAGGTTACATTTAGGTTATGTTTGGTTTGATTTAGGTTAGGTTAGGTCTAGGATAGGTTTGAGTTAGGTTTTGTTGAGTTATTTTGTTTTGTTATTTAAATAGCGAATCTGATGGTGTGTGATTACCCGGCTGCCGCGGCTGGGTGGCACCGCCAACTCCTACGGAATATTTACCTATAGTATCTCCATCTGCAAAAGCACCAATTTTTGGTCAGGAAAACATAGTTAGTGCCTCAGAAAATTATCGCGCAGTCCTCATCCATTTCTAACGAAAAAATTATCTCCATTGGGAAAAGCATCACATATTAAGCGGGAAAAAAAATGAACTTGTCTGAAAACCTTGCAACAGTCATAAAGTACATTTTTACCACATTGATTTCCGACAAAAGTGAGGGTATTATTTTAGCGTTTGCCCATACTCCCCCCTCTTCCCCAAAACAAGCTGGGGGACCTGGGGGAATGCTGGATATTTGGTTGGGGTACAAAATATGCATCTCAATCACATCGTTTTATAATTAGTGGTGTTGTAAAAATTCCCTCTGTTTAGGGAAAATGGATTTGATTTCTTCTAAGTACATTGACGTGTGAACCTGACGATCCTTACAAGCAGAATGATGACGGAGTGTCGAGAACCCCCCCCCCTATCTCCCGCTCGAAGGCAAGGTAAAATTTTGTAAGCTTACCGGGGGGTCGAGGGGGACGGAGCCCCCCCTTGTTAGGAGGTTAGGTTAAATAAGGTTAAGTTAGATTGGTAAAAATGGACGAGGACTGCGCGGTCATTTTCTGAGACACTGACTAGTTTTTCCTTGCCTAAATTTGGGCTTTTTCAGATGGTGGTATTTCTATTTTCCAGAAACCCAATAAAAAGTTTCTTTTCTTCAAATTTTCATCACCAGATCCTAGGGTCGCCCTTTCCATTGATAACAATGTATCTCCATCAGAAAAAGCACTAAAAACTTGGCCAGGAAATAATAGTCAGTGTCTCAGCAACCAGAGAAGTGACGGAATTGTACGAAAACAAGTGGGCCCCCCCTCGCATTCGCCAGCCCGTCCGCCAGCCGCTGGGTGGTCCACTTGCCTCGCCCTGCCAGGAGGATTATTACCCTAACCAAACCAAATCTAACCTCCTAAAGGGGGGGCTTCGTCCCCCTCGACCCCTCGGTGACATTATGAACCTAACCGAACTTTTACCTAACCTCCTAAAGGTTATGGGGGCCTCTGGAAGGGGAGGGTGTGTCTGTATGCATATTAAAAACTATATAATTTCTACAATATGTAGCTATATAAGTTTTGAAGGTTACGCGGAAGTGGATTAATACTGTACAGTATACTGAGCAAAAAATTATATAGAAAACGTAAGTGGTAACGGCGGTAGCGACCGCGCAGTTCTCGTCCATTATAACCGTTAGATTATAGGGGCGTCAAGGGTGGCGGAGCCACGCCGCTTGGTTAGGTTAGATTACGATGGGATCGAGGGGGGCGGAGCCGCCCCACTAAGAGGTTTGGTTACGTAAATTTGGTTAGAAAAATCTCTATAGATCTAGGGAAATTATCCTAGTTCTAGGAAATTTTGGCTCCCCTACATAACTCCAAAAATACGTGTTTCCGACGCATTATTTGTTCCCTACCGGAAAACCTGCATTCCCACAGGTCCCCAAGCTTGTTGGGGTGGGGTGGGGGGGGAAGGAGGGGAGTATGAGCAAACGCTAGAATTGGTCAATTCATAGTTTCACCCAACCAACGATTTTCTGATGCGCCTTATGTTTTTCTGTTGTGTTTTTATGTGTTTTGAATTAATCTACTAACAGTTTTTGTCGCAATTTTTTTTTTGGTTTTGTTTTTTTTGCAAAAATGACAAAAAAAAAAAATGAACCTAAACCTAACCTAACCTTTACCTAACCTAACCCATACCTAACCTAACCTAACCTAACTTAACCTATACCTAACCTAACTAGAAAACAACAAAAAACTAACCTTTATCTAACTAAAACAAAAAAAACAAAAAATTATTGCGACAGAAACGGTTAGCAGATTCTTTCAAAACACATAAAAACACACCAGAAAAACATAAGGCGCATCAGAAAATCGTTGGTTGGGCGAGTCTATAAATTATCCCTAGAATTTACTAAATCGAGTACCAATTAATTCAAAACACATCAAAACTAATAAGGAAAACAGTGCTTCGGCCTCGAAATCGCGGGATGACCTAAACTATAAATTTACCAGTAAAACATTTAACACTTTACAAATACATCAGGAAAGTAAGTGCAACTTACTTTCGACTCATCCTCCTCAGTCATTGGAGATAACTGTTGTGTTGATGGTGTGGCGAGCAGCGAGCTCGGTGATGTTGCTGGTTCTTCTTGGTTCTTGGTGCTGGTAAAAGGCTGTAACGGGTGATGCTGTTGTTGTTGTAGGTTTGATTGGGCTCGGTGATGTTGCTGGTTCTTCTTGGTTCAACTTCTTGGTGCTGGACTGGTAAAAGGCTGTCACGGCCTCACGGGCGATGTTGTTGTTTACACTGTTCCTCAGCGAGTCCGAGTCGTCATCGTGTAATGGATAAAGTATGTAAGGTACAAGTCCAGACAATAATTGTTAGTCATATTATTTCTATTATTATACATTATCACTTATAAATACTGCGTGTCAAGACAATATCATAAGAAATTAATGCATAGATATTATATAATTTAATCATTTATGTAAACCGGATTTAGGGTTACTATTTAAAGGGAGACTTATGTAAAATTTTGAAGGGGAAACGTAGATAAAACTATTGAAATGCAATAATAATTCGGGGAGACAGATTGAAAGTACATTACATATATACATTATTAAACATATGTACATTAAGTATATTACCAGTTGTGACAGTTTTGAGTAGAGCGGAGAAGGATGGGAGGTTAGAGAAAGAAGACAGGGCACGTACGGTGTAGCTAGTGTGAGGGCTGCAAGGAGACAGAGAGGATTGGGACGAGAGATTAGAGAAGGATGACAGGGCACTGTGACTACGATATCAGGGCTGAAAAGAGACGGTAAATTTCCAAAAATGCGCCCACCGATCCACGCACCGTACTGTTCCACCCTGATGTGACACGGTGACACTAGAGTTTTTCCATGATAATATTTGACTGTAACCACTGGATATTAAACAAACCTAACCTAACCTAACCTATGAATACTTAACTATACTATTCTTAACTATGTTTAATTAATACTCTTCCTAGGTAACTAAGAAATTAATAACTATTAAATCAATATCAGGAATGAGTGATTTCCGATGGAAAAGCAATAGAGCAGGGTCTTGTATGTGCAGAAGGCACCTCATATAACACATAGATGTCCTTCGTAGTGAGACTGGCGTTTTAATGGAATATTAACGGAGATAGAGCGGAGTGAAACAGGAAACTAAAGGAGGAAGACGGAGTATTTTATTGTACGATGATTTGTATGGAAGCAGGGAGGAGTGGGACGGGAGGCTATATAGGTAGAGTAGGAGGGAGGCCCTGGACGGGCATCATGTAAGATGGTAGGGTTGTTTGGAGTCAGGGATGAAACGGAAAGAAACACACAAAAGTGCTAATATCACAGGCTGGGAGAAAAGGATACAATGGGGGAATTAATTAATGTAAAGGCCGTAGGTTGACCGATTTCAAGAAGAAAAAAAAGTTTTTTTGTTTGTTTCCATTTCGGCCTATTGTCACTGTAGGCAGTGACCTCCAAGCCTCGGATGGTAGGCCCTGGAGGTTTACTTGAGGAGTATGATTATGGTATACTACCTCCATGGGTATGATGGTTGGTCCTCGCCCGTGGTGGCACAGACAGGATTTTTAAAGTGCCGCCTGTGATTAGACGGGGCTCATATGCTGCCCCCCTGTGTCCTCCAATGCACTCGCCGTCGAAAGTAGAGTAAAGCCCCTTTCACACATTCTAGAGTAGCAAGCCGAGTAGCGCCGAATCCCAAATCGGCGTCTACTCGTGGAGAAAAGGCGACACTGTTTTATCGGTCGTTTCTCATGTACTACCCAATCACGAATTAGTACGCATTGGTACGACTTTGCTAAGAGTTTGTACGCATAGTTACGAGTACTTACGAGTGTCTCCACGAATATGTACGAGTCACTACGAATTGGTAGAAATTGTAAAAAAAATTGAGGACGAATTGCTACGAGTCGCTAAGAGTTGCTATGAGTCGCTTACGAGTTGCTACGACATTGCAAGAGTTTGCTACAAGTTTGTACGACCCGGTGGCTTGACCTGAATGATCTGGGAGGGAAATTTTTATCTCGTGTGAGATACAGGGTCATCTGCACCTCACCCCGGGAGGCGGGTACGTCACAAACCCCCGGCTAACACCTGGTACCCATTCACTGTTGGGTGGACAGGGGCTCGGGTGTTATTAAGGAGACCGCCCATGTTTCTCCGCTCCGCCCGTGGATCCAACTCGGAACTTCGCGGTTGTGAACCGAGCGTGCTACCCACTACACTACGGAGCAACCGTCACTACGAATGAGTCACTACGTCACTACTTGAGTCACTACGAATAAACAATGAGTCACTACGATAAATGACGAATCGCTACGAGTTGATACTAGTAGTTACGACCCGGCTACGCATCCGCTTCGCATCCGCTACGCATCCAAAAGTCGTGTCGTTGCGTGGCCAGATTTTGAACATGTCCAAAATGTCCAGCCCCTCGCACGCATACCCAAGACACCTCGCTACCCTGCCACGACTCTCACTACTTGATACGACGTGCTGGCGACTATCCACGAGTACCTACGGGCGGGCTACGAGTGCGCCCACGTGTTTTCGCGAGTAACGAGTCGCCACAATGGGGAGTTTTCAAAGCTAAAAATGTCTCTCGCGCATCTCACATCCTCTGCCCTTTGAGCCTGAATGATCTATCATTTACCGTAAATTCTCTGTACTTTTTCGGGACATATCAGAATTACCCTTCAATACAACAACTGAAGCAGTTCTTAATAAAAAATGTAGTTTATCATTTTATTTGTCTGCAGTGGATGAAAATATTGGCAAAAGAATTGAATATTTGAAAACTCAATCTTTAAAAATCGTCTTTTCATGAAAACACGCAAGTTCAAGCAGAATGAGGCTTCAGGAAATATCTACCTGTAGGTAAGCATTCACTGAGTACCTGTTTTAGGTGTATATGTCTCTCTTACTGACTCGTACATATTCGTGGAGACACTTGTAAGTACTCGTAACTATGCGTACAAACTCTTAGCAAAGTCGTACCAACGCGTACTAATAGACAAGAATGGTGCTCGAGCTGTTTGCAGTGATTGCGCTGACGGGTTGACACTGCGGACAGCGGTGAATGGAGTTGGGGCAGGATGTGCTGGGCGGGCCACTTGAGAGTTGAGTTTCGTAAAGTCAACCGTGATTCTCACGCCTTTATCCTTAGCCACGACGACTAGCGGGTGACACCACTCTGAAGGGTCGTCACCGGCAGGCTTGATGATTCCCTGGCGTGTCATCGACTCAAGTTCCTCCTGAACTTGACGCTGGAAAGCGAAGGGAACCTGCCTCGGTGTATGAATGGCGAATGGTACGGCACCCTCCTTCACGTGGATCCTCATGGGTTTGCCCACCATGGGTTTCAGAGGAGACGTTTTGAGATCCGCCTTGGAGAGTAACACGTCCGAAAACTCACGCAGAAAGTGCGCCCGTGCAGCTGACGGGGACGTGATAGGAGGGAGAGTCATCTCAGCGCATCTGTTGACGTGCTTGACCTCCAACAGTGGCTTCGGGAAGGCAGGGGAAATGATAGCCAGCTCCATGCAGTGGCCGTAGGACAGGAGGGGCGTTTGAATACCCACGTGCACCTGTATCTTGGCGGTACAAGATTTCCCGTGGAGCCGTAAAGTAGCGTAAAAACATCCCACAGCAGGTGTCATTACTGACCCATCCGCTGTCAGCGTAGTAGTGGACGGTAGAGACTGTAGGCTGTTGAGGGGGATGTGAAGCATTTGCAGGTGTCTCGTGCCGATGACAGTGATGTCGGCGCCTGTGTCTGGTAACATCTGGAGCCTTGAAGTGGACTCGCCGTGCACCAGGTGAACGCAGACCGGGGTGGGAGTCATGGCACTGGAAGGTGAAACGTCTGTTAGGCTACGACAGTTGCTGTATTTACTCCGTGAGGTGGGTGATGCGCGACCAACGTTTAACGCGCCACCCTGGCCATCGTGGCTAGGCGTGTTGCGGCAGAACCTGTCGTAGTGGCCAGTCCTGGTGCAGAGGCGGCATTGGGCTGTCTTGGCGGGACACTTGTCAGTCCCCGCCCAATGACCTTGCGGCCGCAGTTATAGCAAGACGGAGCCCTGGCCGGACACTGTGGGCCATAACGCCGCGCACAGGATTGGCAGGGGTGAACAGGGCTGGGAACCGCTGTTTTATGTTGAGTTTTCACGCGCTGACCTGAAGGTGGCTGTTGAGGTGAATGAGGCGTCTTGTCGTGGCGCCTGCCTTTCTTGTAGGTAGACATGACGCAAAGCTGGCTTGGAGATGAGTATATAGCGGAGGCTGTATGGCGGGTGGCTTCGAAGGAACGGCAACAGGTGACCGCGTCTTGAAGAGAAACGCTTGTGTCTAGGGAGATAAGGCGTTGAATCAGCTCTTCATCTCGCACACCCATCAGCAGAACCATTTTCAATGGAGAGTTTTCTAATAAGCTCACGCTCAAGCCTGTTTCTCGCGCTGTCATATCCTCTGCCCTTTGAGCGTGAATGATCTATCATTTACCGTAAATTTCCTGTACTTTTTCGGGACATATCAGAATTACCCTTCAATACAACAACTGAAACAGTTCCTAATAAAAAATGTAGTTTATCATTTTATTTGTCTGCACTTGGTGAAAATATTGGCAAAACAATTGAATACTTGAAAACTCAATCTTTAAAAATCGTCTCTTTATGAAAAAACGCAAGTTCAAGCAGAATGAGGCTTCAGGAAATATCTATCTGTATGTAAGCATTCACTGAGTACCTATTTTAGGTGTGACTGTCTGTCTTGCGACGAACATTTAACCAAGAAGTAATTTTAAGTGTTTGGCACCTCGAAAACAGTCCGGGATGGAAGACAGTTGCAAGCGTTTGTTTACATGCGAGAGCTCCGCCGCCCGCTACATGTCCTTCCCTCTGAATCAATCAATCAACCCTTCCCTCTAAATACCCTATGTCCTCTGGTTTATCCTATTGTAACGAAGGAGGGAGGGGGGGCAACCCACCCCTCTCAAACTTCGTCACACACTAACGGCTCAGGGCTATGTGTAATGCCCGGTATTCGGAAGAGATAGGATGGGAATTCCTATCATACAATTCCCGGATTAGTTCTGTAAGAAGGATAAAAGATTTCAATCTCCATACACTGTTCTGGGGCAAGTTGCCACCTAGACCCCGCATCTGGGGGGAACAGATTATCTTTATTATACTAAGGTCAATCAAACTTTTGTTCGCCTAATATTTATCCTTCTATCTTCTTTCTTTCTATCTCTCACTTCTATCTTCCCCCCCTTCCCTCACTCCCTCCCCCCAGACACTCCGGATACGAGTCAAAATGCGTGGGACATTTATTTCGCGATCATCGGTAACTGGTAGATTCAAAAACTGTCCTCCTTTCCTCACCCTCCTATCAGATCAAGGAACACTCTTAGATTCTTAATGTCCTTCAAAATAGACACCATAGTGACAGATCACGTTTATAAATGGGTGGGTTAGTCGAGTTATTTGCTAAATTAAAAGTCGACCAAATTTATGTTTCGACTCCAATACCTCGTCTCTCTAAAAAACGCGTTCGTGGGCTTGAACGAAATGAGAACATCTTTCCCTGGATATTAGAGTAAACATATTAAATTCTTCTATATCAAAGCAAAAGAACTGCATTATAGGCAGCCATTTCATATGCATACTTGTTTCATTAGTTAATTAGAGTCATTCGAGGTCTGATAATCCCTTCAGGGGAAGCCTTTCATAGGATCCGAACATTCCCCTTTTTCCCGCTACTCATCTCAACCTCGCCTTAGTTACCACGAGGGAGCCAGTCGTCTCCCCACTCCTTTCAAGGTAAGACATGCGGTACCTCGCTCCTATTCCCCCCCCCTTCCTTGTTATAATATATCTATCTATATATCTATATATAGGTAGAGTTGGTTAGTTTTTCATTAACGCATAGGAGGCCTGGCCTGTCCTTATAAGTGTTATTAAACGAGTCGTCTCCCCACTCCTTTCAAGGCTCCGGCGAGTGTCTGCCGAAAAAGAAGCCAAGCCACCTATCACAGTAAACACTACACCAACCCATTAATCTCACGTTTTTCTTTCCTATATAGATATTCCATGTATACCTATAGTGCTCAGTTGTTACGGACGTAGATGGTAGTTCTAAGAATATGATTCAGTGAGGGAGGTTATGCTCTGGAGAGCTTGCCCGTGAAAGATTAGAGTTTATATATGTGTCTAAGATCTCAAACAAGAGAAATAATATTTCATGATGAATAAATAGGATGCTGTTTCAAATATAGTTCTTGTGTTATTTAGTAAAAACCTCAGGTGATTATTCTGTGTTAGGACAATACTTCCCCACACTTCCAAAAAAAGTTTTCAGCCTTACTCGGTGTAATTCTAAGTATCCATCCCGACTACAGTTTCAACCAAGATATAATTTCCTGTCAAATAGCCAACTCTTGTAGTTTTGCGGTGGGATTTTTTTTTGTATCGGTCATAAGATACGATAAGTTTTCAACTATAAAAACCCTGGCATCACATATGGAGACGGGAAGGACTACAAGGAGACATTTACTGCTGTGCACGGCTTTATTACGCCAACTACTACTACCCACAGTACAATAGTGACTGCACGTCGGTCACGTAGCTACACGCGCCACTCCGATCCGCCCCAACAACACAAAGTCAAAGTCAAATCACGAAATAAGGAGACAAAGTCTCCTTTATGTGGGAAACGGTATGTGGGAGCGGATGCCACGAATATTCCAGTAGAGGATAGAGAGTGTGATGAGATAAGCGGATGATGATAGTTATAGGATGACAGCCTCTGGTATTGAGAAGTTAGGAGTATCAGAGATATGAGCCGTGAGGTAAGGGAGCGGCGGCGCTGAGCTGTCCCTCCCCGTGTCGTGTCAACAGGAAAGTGGGGGATAGCAGATCCTGCCAGCGGGATGGTTTCTGTAGAGATGCTGAACGCCACATTCTGTTTTGGTTAAATGTTCGTCGTAAGAGAGACATATACACCCAAAATAGGTACTCAGTGAATGCTTACATACAAGTAGATATTTCCTGAAGCCTCATTCTGCTTCAACTTGCGTTTTTTCATGAAAAGACGATTTTTAAAGATTGAGTTTTCAAGTATTCAATTGTTTTGCCAATATTTTCACCAAGTGCAGACAAATAAAATGATAAACTACATTTTTTATTAAGAACTGTTTCAGTTGTTGTATTGAAGGGTAATTCTGATATGTCCCGAAAAAGTACAGGGAATTTACGGTAAATGATAGATCATTCACGCTCAAAGGGCAGTGGATGTGAGATGCGCGAGAGACATTTGGCGGCTTAGCTTTGAAAACTCCCCATTGGATCTCCGCGCACGTCATAGCGTTACCAGTACACAAGTCGACCTCCTCTGCCAGGTTCTTCAGGCGTACGAAGAAATCGGAGAATGACTCGCCGTCAGCCTGCTTACAACACAGTAATTCTCGACGGTGTAGTGCTTCATTTCGTTGACTCTTGAAGTGGGACTGTAGGGTGTGTAAAACCTCTGTCACAGTCAAGGAAGTGTCAGGTGCAATCTCTAGGGTATGTTCTAGGATCCTTTGTACGTCCAGTGACACAGCCATCCGCAGCTGGATGAGTTGCTTATGTCGTGGCAGCCTCTGTGAATCCAGCATGGTAGAGTAATCTTCCCACAGACGACGCCACTGCCGGAAAACTTGGAAGGAAGAGTCGGCCAGCAACGTCGGTGGACTGTGGGCCACATGCTTGCCAGCGGAAGTCGCGACGGTGAGCGTGGCAGCCACAGAAAAAGCGTCGAGTGGGGCGGTGGTTGTCGCGGGAGTCGTGACCGTGGGTAATGCGCCGCTCGCACCGGCATCGAGGGGGGGTGGAGGTGAAGGAATGTCCCGCGCGCTGGCCGCAGACTGCGGTCTGTGCAAAGGAGACAGAAGTGTGACAAGAACTTGGAACCGTGAATCATCCTCCTTTCTCCTGACCTCGTTGTCACGTAATCGTCTCTCCTCATCACGCTGGCACCTCTGCTCTTCATCCTGGATGCGTCGGTTATCAGCTGATAACCGGGACTCCTCCAGATAGCGAATCAAACTTGATATCGCGTCCCCCGGTAGCGGGGAGGAATGTGTCGTGTTTAGTGGTTCAAAGGGTGGGGAAGCGATTTCCCCTTCGTCATCCTCCGAGCCGCTTGCCGCGGGTGACAATACGGGGAATGACATCTTGGAGGGAGATGCTAACCGATAACCACAGTACGTGGAATATAAAAAAAACACAGGGGAATGTGGGTTCTGTGTGTGCGGTGTGTGTGTGTGTGGCGGTGGAGCTGGGTGGGTGAGAAGAGGGGGGGGGGGCTGTAGCCGCCCGGCCCGCACCTGGTTTCAAGGTCAGCCGTACCAAGCAGGTGATGGTGAACCACCAACAGGGCCCCGGTACAAAACACGCACACTGAAAAACACACACAGCACTTATAATACACTAGTTACCCTACCGTCAAACGCAGTCCACACGCCTTACGTCTGTCTACAGGCACACGAGCACACGATGCTGGAGATGAAGTAAATCCAGAGAAAAAGCGTGGGTCGGTGAAGAGAATGCCTCGTGGCGTCCAGGCGGGAGTCGTTGGAATGGCGGGAGTCGCTGCCCGTCTCTAAGTTCTTATACCTGCGATGTGCGCCATGGTGCTCGAGGTTTGCAGTAATTAACCGGAGTGGTTCAGGAGAGTTTATCCATAGGAGAAGCGAGCATCTTCTGTAGGTGGTTTATTCTAAAGAACAGGGCAGAGATGCTCGAAAGAGTTACGGGCCCGTAAGTACTCCCCTAAGGGACTTTTACCTCGTAGCGCCTCTAAGGGAGATGCTCAAACCATTTTTTCACTTGCTACGGGGCCGCGAGGCTAAGGGTGGTCGGGAGCACCCTTAACTCCCTAAAAGGGGGTGAAATTTGAAGCGGCTAGACGTCAACAAACAATAAATTACAAGTTGTATCACTATACTTTATGTTTATTGTGTATTATAGAGCCATTTCATGCTTGCCTGTTTGAAATGTGATGTGTTTATTGCTTCATTGACTCCATATATATCATATTTAACATACAATCCCAGCAAACACAAAGACGGAGGGCCTCCGGAGGCCCTCCGTATGTCTTATCGGCGGCCCGACGGAAGTGTACGACGTAGGGCCGCTGGGAATTTGCTCAGAGGCTCACCGGCGGGCCGCTCCCAGCGGCCCGCCGTAGGGCAAATGACCATTTGCCGCTGTTATATTAACTGATTGAGGAATATTTATGGTTATACTTTCTAAGTATATTGCAGATATAGTAATGTTTTAAGGGGTGTTGCACAACCCATTAGCCGATTAATAGACTAATGGGCTGTTCAACACTTATAAAAAACATTACTATATAATGCAATATGCTTAGAAAATTTAACCAGAAATATTCCTGTGTCGTTATCCAGTAATACGATGAAAAGGAGATTGCTAAGATCATAATTGCTACGGACATTGTTTATTTCATAAGTACAAAAACATTTTCGTTATTGAGTTTACATGCTGGTGTACGTGGAACACTGAACGGCGTGAACAGCCATGTAGAAGGATATAGGTTGCGGCGAACAACATAACAACATTCACCCACTCGTGCGTTTTCCAAGTAACTGATTATTTTCACTCAGACACAGCGCCAGGCGCCGTCAAGGAATTCCTAAAAAAACGTGTCGTACTGCAATTATTTATATTATTCAGTCTATTTCGATATAATGAAGGAGCGAAAACATGTTATAACTAAGTTCTCATTATGTTATCTACTGGTTAAGGGTGACAATTTAGGCCTTTTGTGGGTTTTTAACCCTTTGTAATGGCTATCGTACGTCTGGCAGCTTAGTACATTGATAGCTGGGAAAAAATTTCAAATAATATTCTATTCCAAATCATGATATTATTCATATGTTAACTCCATCATCTACATATTCCATATTAGGTGTACCGTTGAGTATTAATATGCGTTGATAATATGTTGGAAGTTATTGAAATAAGGGAAAATATGACCTTGTGTTATTCCGTAATAATCTTCGCCGCGGTTAATCAAGTGTTATTTTTATATGATACACACACACACACAGACTAACTGATAACCTTTTTCCGTGTAAACTCCTTCCTATGTACGTATCATCTCATCTTTATTTCTATGTATCTCTGGGTGTTCCTGATTAAGCTGGAAATATTTGAAATAAACTGATATTTGATAATTTCTATAAACTATTATAAAAACTTTTATAACAATTTTTAATAGCTTGAACAGGCCTAATAATAGTGATGGTACCGATATTGAGATACTATGTATATTACTGTGTTAATATATATAATATGAAATGAATATTTCCCACTTACAAATACGTACCAGCGGGCCTCCGGAGGATTGACGTCAAGTTGCCGCTGCTTGTCACTACTGATGTAATACTACATCAAGATAATCATATAACTGTTGTTTCAAAATGTTTACACATAGAAATGTTCAATTCTTGAAATTCTGTACATTAATTTTCAACATACTAAATTATCCCGTCTGAAAATACACCAGCGGGCCTCCGGAGGGCTGACGGAGGTAAATTTGCCGCCGGCGGCCGCCGTTCGCCGCTCTACGGCCTACGTCGGCCCGCCGGTGATGGTTAGCTGGGATACCTATAGTACTTGTAATAAATTCATATCAGGGCAAACCTATATATTAAATATATATATCGGTCGACTTCTTGAATCAAAACGTACAGTTCATCATACAAGTTTGGCCGCTATAATGATCCGGTGGTGGTGGTGGTGGTATCAAATGTCTGACGTACTAGTACACACGCACGTATACACACAAGCAAGGATATTATAAAGTTATACTATCCTTGCACACAAGTGTCACGTGTGTCACAGTGAGGTGTTAGCCCCCCCGTGTGTCTTGTCTGACCTAAAGAGCGAACGCGCAGTTCTTGTCCACTATAACAGAGTACCGCCAGGGCCACGGATACGGCATACGTACGGCGCGGGCCTGCAGTGGTCTATAGATACTATTTTCGGGCACGCGAGACTCGAACCTATGATCAGCGCATCAAGGTATACCCTGGGTACGTCTCTGTAGTAATCAGTGGGAGAATATTACGCTGAAAGGCTAATGTGGCAGCTGTGTATTATCGTAACATTCTGGCGATAGTGAGCTAAAATCGGCCCTATTTCGGAAATCAGCCAATCTTAGCTCAACACCGGCAAACATAGTGTTTAGGTTAAGTTATGTTTAGGTCTGGTTTAGGTTAGGTAAGGTTTATGATAGGTTTGTGTTAAGTGTTGTAGAGTTATTTAGGTTAAATAAGCGTCCGCGGTACGGTTTCCGAAAGAGGCCGATTTTAGCATAACAGCGGCATTTGAAGTCTCTTTAAATTTATTTATCGGGCTCCCTGACAGCTGAGAGCATGATGATTGGCTATATAAAGCCGCGTCATGAAGGGCGCTGCTCTGTGATTGGTTAGCAGAATTTTCCCACACATATCCCTAGAATATCCCTATATTCCCCACCCAGAGGCCACCGATAACCGTACGGGAGTGACGGCTCGGTACGAGCATCTCCCTCAGCCCACCCTCGTAAGGTTATTGTAGCCATACACTCGTAAGTTGTCCCTTACGAGGGATTTTCGAGCATCCCTGCCCAGAGATATGCCGGACCACCAGCGGAGGGCTGGTATTAGCGGTCCGGTTACAGGGCAACCACTAGCAGGGTTGCCAGACAGCCTGGTCTTAAAATCCCTATATATTCGGGGGAAAATCCCCAGAAATCCCCACTTCATATAGATATAGTTCCATACTTGTTATAAAAATGCTGAAATATATGCTACATAGCTACTCCACGTGTAAATTAAAATTGCTATGTTGATTTTAATGTTGATTTAATGATATTAATTCATACTTTGTTTTACATAATATATTACATTACACATGAGGTAGCATAATTCACTTTTTTATTATAATCATCACAAGGACTGCAAAAACAAAAAAAGGCAGTAATAGGATACAGCCTCATGAGCATTTAATAAAAAATACATTTAATAAAATGTTCTACTTTAGGCTGATGGGGATGATACATATCCTTAAATTGCTTAGAAATATGATACAGAAATAAATGAAAATATTAATGCTCTTAGGTTCTTCGAGAGCTTAAATAATGCAACTAATATTCTGGACATACTGTACTATGCCAGAAAGAAAGAATAGAATAACTAACTAAATAATATCATCACTACTACTAAATACTAACTACATGCATACTAAATATTATCATCACTCGAATCATCATGTTCTTGGTATTTGTAGATATCTGAAGTCATCATGTTGACTAATTTATCATTTACATCAAAATTGAAACATTCCCGGCCTTTCAAATACCGTTTTGAATGCAGAAGTCCAACTAGAGTTCTGGTTGAGAGTTTGTTTCTTAGTTTTGTTTTTAAATTGTTTACAGATGAAAATATCCTTTCTGCTGTGGCACTAGAATGAGGAAGACGCAATAGCCCAGAAACAAAACTTGACAAATTTGGAAACATGGGGGTTTCATCACCACTCTTTATTTCTCTAACTGTCTCCCAGAAGCCTTCAACATCCTTTATTTCTGAATCAGCAAGATCGGTGTTTCTTAGTACTCTCCATTCTTTGTCTAGGTGATTTATTTTGTCAGGACCTACAATTCCAGGAAATACCCTAGCCAATGGACCAATGGAGACCACATTTCTTGACTTACTTCTTTGGGATCAATGAAGCTCAAATTACTTCTTCCTTGCCGTCGGTTTAACCTCATGTTTTCTTTTAACCTTCATATTAATAATATTATTTTAAGCGATAAAATACATATTTTTTTCAGAAGCCTCAAAAGTCCCCAAATCGAGAGTGAATGTCCCCATGTCCCCATCAGTGCCCCGAAATCCCCAAATATAGGGACAAATCCCCAAATCTGGCAACTCTGACCACTAGTTACATGGTATGCCTGGAGGGCGGTGCACTGTTGCCACATCGTGGCGCAGTTGCCATATAACAATATGTGTGTATTAGGAGGCGTGCATATTATGTAGGTGTGACTGTCTGGTTATATTCACATATCCACAAAGAAGACTGAGCTCGATCTGCCATCTGGTGGCCGTCTGAGAACTTCCCGGCCGCCCAGAATGTCGGGTCTCGGGGTGTCAGGCTAGACTTATTTTCCATTATTCCCTACCAAATCAGCTACAATTAAGTGTTGTCATGGTCAACATAGGCTTATGCAAAATGAAAATATACGAGTTTTACATTATTCATGGCGTTATAACGAGGATTGTTGGCAAAATAGAAGCATTCGACCACAGGTATCCTACATCATTCTACTAAATACTGTAAAGGAATGCTTCAAGGCGGGTGTATGGGTTAATATTACCTCCATGTATGCAAAGAGAAGGTAATATTAACCCATACACCCGCCTTGAAGCATTCCTCTACTGTATTTAGTAAAATGTTGTAGGACACCTGTGATCGAATGCTTCTATTTTTCCAACAATCCTCGTTATAACGCCATGAATAATGTAAAACTCGTATATTTTCATTTTGCATAAGCCTATGTTGACCATGACAACACTTAATTGTAGCTGATTTGGTAGGGAATAATGGAAAATAAGTCTAGCCTGACACCCCGAGACCCGACATTCTGGGCGGCCGGGAAGTTCCCAGACGGCCACCAGATGGCAGATCGAGCTCAGTCTTCTTGTCTATTCGTGATTGGGTACACGAGAAACGACCGATAAAACAGTGTCAGGTGTCAGTGTCGCCTTTTCTCCACGAGTAGACGCCGATTTGGGTTTCGGCGCTTCTCGGCTTACTACTCTAGAATGTGTGAAAGGGGCTTTAATGGGCAGCATGTGAGTGTTCTTAGGCCACTTGACGATTGCCGAAAGATTTTGGCACCTGGCGGGATTCGAACTCGGTACACCGAGCTTGCCACTTCCAAACGCTAACCACTCGGCCACCGACACCCCTAATTAGAGGTCAGAGGTAATAGTAATGTCCGTATGAATAGGAGATTAAAAAACGGACTAAAAACAAATTATGTTAACAAGAGAAGTGACGAATACAGGAAGAAAACAAATACGACTGATTAAGGACCACGCTTCTAGTTACTTTTGACTAAGCTAACTGACCATAGAGCTTAACAACGCCATGAATGGATCAATAGGCGTCTTATGGTGTCCGTTTTCGTCATATCTGAAATGTTATAGTATCAGGGCTTTGCGGTCAGATTATCATCATTCTATCTTTGTCTGTCAGTCACGTAATTCACTCATAGTCAGCTGCGTCCTCCCTCTTGTATTCGGCTGCGAGGCATGGCCAATTAGTCTCGATATACTATTTCTCTCTTTCTCTCTCTCTCTCTCTCTCTCTCTCTCTCTCTCTCTCTCTCTCTCTCTCTCTCTCTCTCTCTCTCTCTCTCTCTCTCTCTCTCCCCCCTTGCACAATATATAGCGTAATGGTGACTACATATCAAATAACTGTTTTCCTAAGGTATGAAGAGCTGAAAATGATGTTAAATTATAAGTAATTTTGAAACGTTTCCTAGACATACAAGAACAAGCAGGATAAGAGTTAAAAAAGTTAACACGAGCGTCCACAAGACAGCACCTGGACACGGCAGGGACATGAATGTGGGTGACGTCCAATTGAGACAGCCGGGCAGAGATCAGATAAAGGCACAAAGGAGAGGTATCACTTTGCTGGGCTGCTGGGAAGGATCCTACGTGACTCCCTGAACAAAACCCTCTCCAAGGCCAGGAGAATTAGGAAGTCTACCCGTGAGCCTCAGGTCAACCCTTACAAAAACAATTAGCAATGGATGATTGAATAAATTAATAGGTTTTTATGTTTTGATGATAAGTTTTTTTTCTTCTCTCTCTCTCTCTCTCTCTCTCTCTCTCTCTCTCTCTCTCTCTCTCTCTCTCTCTCTCTCTCTCTCTCTCTCTCTCTCTCTCTCTCTCTCTCTCTCTCTCTCTCTCTCTCTCTCTCTCTCTCTCTCTCTCCATTATTATTATTATCAATATTGTTATTATTATTATTATAAAGAAATAGAAGATATGTGTAAAAAATAATAAGAAAAAAAAGGAGAACGTGATGAAGAAGAAGAGGAGGAATAAGAAATAGGACAAGTGTTTGGACGATTGTGTAAGAATATGGAAGCCAGTGAAGGAAGGATCAAGGTGGGAGGAAGGCACACTGGTGGAGGAGTGGCGCGATGAGGCAAGATGCTGATGTTTAATAAATATAGAGAACAACAAAAAAATGGTAATATATATATGGGAAATATATAAAAAAGATACATATCAGTAACACTAATAAGAAAGATATGAGAAAAGAAGCAAATAATAGGAAATACACAAATAAGAAAGCGACACGTAAATCAAGGTCAAGAAAGGAAAGGAAAGGAAAGGTCAAGGAAAGAAAGGAAAGGTCAAGGAAAGAGTGACGGATTGGTTGGCTTTGTTTATTATAGAGTCACGATAAAGGAACTTACAAATATAACAATGAACACGTCCATATTGATTGCCTCACATACAAGCAGACACAGAACACACAGATATAACTTGTAGGTTTAGAACACAGACAAGTGATGCAGAACACAGGCACAAGAAGAGAAAGAGAGAGAGAGAGAGAGAGAGAGAGAGAGAGAGAGAGAGAGAGAGAGAGAGAGAGAGAGAGAGAGAGAGAGAGAGAGAGAGAGAGAGAGAGAGAGAGAGAGAGAGAGAGAGAGAGAGAGAGAGAGACGTTCTAAGAATATTGTTTGTAACTGTTAGTATTATTCAAGTAATAAGATGATGGTAATAAAGATAATAGTAATGACAGGCAGGAACTTCATAGATCGCGAGCGATCTATCACGAGCTTTAAGAAATACAGAAAACGACACGCAAACAAAGCTAAGAATGCAAACAAAATAATGGAAATTTAAAACACTACTGTACTGATAATGACATATTATAATGCTATACTGACATACTAGTAATGACGTGAGGCGCCCTCCTACACTGCCATACACTTGCACTCCGTCTCTCACTCTTTTTTATTTTTTTTATTTTTTTTTCCCAAGCCATCTATCTATCATACGGTGTTGGTCGAGTGAGCGTCTCATCCCTCACGGCGAGGCGTCGTGAGCGTGGGTCCTCACTGCTTTCTCTTCTTCTTCTCCTTGGCGTTCTGATTGACGGTGCCCTTGGTGTTGGGGCCCTTGCCCTTACCGCCCTTGCCGCCCTTGTTATCTTGCGGCGCTTCGGTCGCCTGCTGCTTCTGAGGAAACAGCAGCTTCTTGAGCTCATCGAGGGCGCCAGCCACGTCGTCGAGAGCCCCGGCCCTCAGCCTCGCCCTTGCGTGGGGGCTGCACGCGCACGTCAAACCTTAGCTCCACCGTGGAGCGGCAGCCCTGCAGCCCTCTTCTCTGCGCTGCACCCACCGGGAAGCACCGCGTCGTCTCCTACTTCTCCGGTAGGCTGGTCTCCTTCTCCTGGTCCTTTTCATCACCAGACTCTTCGTCTGAACTCTCCTCCTCCTCCTGCTGCCGTCGCCTGCGTCGCTGCTTCCCGGCGGTGGCGGCGGCACGCTACTGGACCTCGATGCCCCACGCGGGGTCGAGCGAGTCTTCGGGGGCAGCGGCTTCCTCCTGCTATTCCTATCCCTGCTTCTGCCTTCTCTTCTTTTCCTTGGCCTCGGTCTTCTGGCGCTGCCTTTCCTTTGCCCGCTGCTGCTTCTCCCGCTCCGACCTGCCCGAGAGAACCTTCTTCTTGGTGCTATTGATGCGGTCCATGACCCTGTCGTGTCGCCGGGAGATGAGAATCTTGCGCACCTCCCGGTCGCAGACGAATCCCACTTCGCCGGCCTTCATGTGGCGGGTCTTACGCAGGTTCGATCCCAGCGAGTATACCACCACCACGTTCCCCAGCCTGTTACCCTTGGCGCTGTTGGCCTTGCACAACTGTACCGCGTCGTTCAGAAGGACGCAGGGCACGTCGCGCAGGGCCTGGCCGGGCTCCAGCTGCAGGTACACGTGGGCCGAGGGTAGGTCATCCACGTGGAAGAACACGACTCGGTCCGTGGCCTGCGCCAGGAGGTGGTCATTCTCGTGCATGTCGGAGCCCATGAGGAGGGTGGCGGGCGAGTCCACCGCGTCGCTGCGGAAGGTGATCACAGCGCCGCGTGGACGCAGCAGCAGCTCTGCTGAGGGATCCTTCTTCGGTCTGTTCTGGGCCTTGCCGCCGCGCTGGTTCTTGGCTGGCGGTGCAGGCTTGACAGGCTCCTCTGAAGACGACTCCTCCGAGTCTGAATCGGCGGCGACATTGTCGTCAAAGTCAGACTCAGCGGCGTCAGGAGCCTTCAGTGACGGAACCTGCCCTGCCACAACAGGCTCCTGCACAGCCTGCACCTCCTCTTGCTTCTCTTGTTCCTTCTCTTCCTCAACGCACACCGTACCCGGCTCCTCCGCAGCCTTCTCTGTCTTCTCTTGATCCTGCTCCTTCACCTCCCCTCCTCCTAACATCAGTAAGACAAGCGAAGTCGAAAGTAAAGAAAAAGTTCTTGATTATCGAAAGGCAGACTTCAGAAAACTAAAAAGAATCTTAACGAACACCGATTGGAATGTTATCTCAGAAAATAACGACATAAATGTAACATGGCATGAATTCACCGGTAAGCTTAACTTAACAATACAATCCTCAATACCGATGCGATATAGGCGATCTTTTCAAAATATTAAACCGAAATGGTGGACCCGCGAAATCAAGGACAGCCTTGCAGCTAAAAAGCGTGCATATGAAAAACACAAAGAAACACAAAATGAAGACGACAAACGCGAACACGATAAAATTAGACGAAATACGAAAAAACTTATTAAGCAGAGCAAGAAAAAAATTGAAGTACGTATTGCCGAAATGAGCAAATCAAACCCTAAAGAGTTCTACAGCTATGTTAAAAAGAAAAAAGTAATGACGTCAACCATAGGGCCGTTGGAAATGGAAAATGGCGAACGCACAGAAAATGAAGTGACTATGGCGGATACTCTGAATAACTTTTTGGCATCAGTCTTCACAGTAGAAAACACCACGCAAAATCAACCCATCCCGAAAACCCAGAACAAAGGTACTTGCCTCAGCTCATTAACCTTTCAGGAATGTGACATTTTGCTCGCGATAAATAACATGAAAATTAACAAAGCTCCTGGTCCTGACAAAATTTCGCCACGCACATTAAAAGAAGCAAAGAACGAAATAGTAAAACTACTTTCCATCTTATTTAATAAGTCTTTACTCACCGGAAATGTACCGTGCGAATGGAAACTAGCAAATGTCACACCCATATTTAAAAAAGGAAGAAAGTCACAGCCCGGAAACTATCGCCCAATCAGTTTAACATCAGTTGCTGGAAAATTAATGGAATCCATCATAAGAGACAAAATCGTTAAGTTCTTAGAAGAAAATTACATAATTAAAGATTCACAGCATGGATTCAGAAATAAACGCTCATGCCTCTCAAACTTACTTGATTTTTACAATAGTGTATTCAAAATGTACGACAACACGAGGGCAGTAGACGTAGTTTACCTCGATTTTCAAAAAGCGTTCGACAAAGTTCCTCATAAGCGTCTCATTAGCAAAGTAAAAGCTCATGGTATAACAGGCCATCTTTCAAATTGGATAGAAAACTGGCTCTCAAATCATAAACAAAGGGTGGTAATAAATGGAAATTCTTCTGACTGGACCAGTGTTAATAGTGGCGTTCCTCAAGGATCAGTTCTCTGACCTATCCTGTTCTTAATATATATAAATGACATTGACGAGGGAATCACATGCAGGATATCGAAATTTGCTGATGACACGAACATCACAAACATAGCCTCTACAGAATCTCAGCGCCAACTCATACAAAACGACTTAAACACGCTAACAGAATGGTCAAAAACATGGCAAATGAATTTCAACCTTGACAAATGTCATGTATCGGTAATAACAACCCTCATGAAAGTTACGTGATGAACGATTTCCAACTAACAAGTGTTGATAAAGAAAAAGATTTAGGCGTTATAATCTCGAAAGATCTCAAACCGAATAACCAAATTATAGAGGTAGTAAAAACTGTAAATACATTGGTTGGCTTTATTGGACGAACTTTCAGTTTCAAATCTGAAAAAGTGATACTCACTCTTTTTAACTCGCTTGTTCGCCCCCATCTACAATAATGTGTGCAGTTATGGTCACCTTATTATAAAAAGGACATAGATAAACTAGAAAAAATACAGCGCAGAGTAACCAAAATGATACCTAGATTGCGTAATAAATCGTACGAAAATCGGCTCAAAGAACTTAACTTATTTCCATTTACAAAACGAAGGATAAGAGGTGACCTCATCGAAGTCTATAAAATCTTCAAAGGATTTACGAACGTAGTCCCAGAAAATCTTTTCACACTAGACCGGTCAGGCTCAATTAGAAACAACGGATTTAAAATAAGCAGGAAACGGTTTGTAACGAACGAGGCAAAGTACTTCTTCACAAACCGTGTTGTAAACGTATGGAATGGGCTGCCCTCAGACGTAGTAAACTCAAATACAATAGAATAATTTAAAAATAGCCTCGATAAATATTTCATATCAAATCCCCGGTTGTCACTGTTTATCTTGGAATAATAAATTTTATCTCGCTGGCCTCTGATACTTACTCTCATTGCGTGAAATGATTGCGAGTCGCGTCTACACAACCCCTCCCACACGTTTCAGACAGCCCCGAGTAAACGGTCACTACTACAACTTTTGACCTGTGACGGGTTGTGGTTCAGTAAGGGCCCTGACAGTTAGTGACCACCATCGGGATTTATATACCAGGGGTCACTGCTGCAGGGGGCATTGAAGTGTACGGCGTCCTAATTGAAAAGTGCACTACCGCAGTGGATTGAACGGAGCTGGGGCCTGATTGACTGCTGCCTCCCAAGAAAGCACCAGGCAAGGCTGCCGCACCACCATTGAACTTCCACACTGAGCCTACACCAACACTACATTAGACCTCATGACACACACAGATAGCCCCGAGTTAACGGTTACCACTACTACTCTCGACCTGTGACGGGCTGTGGATCAGTAAGGGTCCTGACAGTTAGTGACCACCATCGGGATTTAAGGTACCAGGGGTCACTGCTGCAGGGGGCATTGAAGTGTACGGCGTCCTACATGGAAAGTACACAATCCGCAGTGGATTGAACGGAGCTGGGGCCTGATTGACTGCTGCCTCCCAAGAAAGCGCCAGGCAAGGCTGCCGCACCACCCTTGAACCTCCACACTGTGTTCCCACCATTACAAAACACACATAGCATGACCCTACTATCAAGCACTAAACCTACCCCCACAAACATAGTAGTAGTTAGCCATAGATTACAGCTTTCAACTTTCCTCACAAATTCCATGCAGTTTTTCTATACTGCATGGTATCACTTCATTTCCGGCCAGCTTCGGCTGGAGGGATAACAAAGAACAAAGAACAAAAGAAAATAAGGAAGCTACAAGAGGCCGCGAGGCCTACACGTGGTAGTTCCTGTCACCTAACACTACCTACATCCACCTTTCATCCCCATCCATGAACCTATCCAGCCCCTCTTTAAAGCTCCCTAATGACTCCGCACTAACTACCTGTCTACTGAGACCATTCCATTCATTCACCACCCTATTTGTGAACCAATTTTCCCTATTTCCTTTCTAAACCTACGCTTTTCCAGCTTGAATCCGTTACTTCTTGTTCTACCCTGGTTAAAAGCCGTAAGAACTTTTCCTACCTCTCCTTTATTAAATCCCTTTATCCACTTAAAAACTTCTATCATCAGATCGCCCCTTACTCTGCGTCTCTCGAGTGAGTGTAATATTAATAACTTCAATCTCTTCTCATAACTAAAGTTACGCATCCCTTGTATCATTTTAGTCATCCTTCTCTGCACTGTTTCTAACAAGGCTATATACGTGGAGGGGGGAGGGAGGGTTACAGAGGTGAAGGGGGGGACAGGTGGAAGGGAAATTTGTTATTAGAGAAGATTTGATACTTTTTAGGGAAAGTTTTCAGTGTTTGGAGCGAAAGGCCCTGCAGACAGTCCGCCGATTCCCATGCCCTGTAGACAGTCCGTCAGTTCCATCGCCCTACGTCTCTGATTGGTTGGCAGCTCGCCTCCCTAACTCCTACCTACTTGTATACATTGGCAGTGTCTCAATACTTCACTCTCCGCACACTCTACATAAGAGTCATTATTCTTTACTATGAAGGTGTTGGTGCGGCCAGCATATTGGAACCAATGAGGTTGGAGTTGAGGGGTGAGGAAATATTAAGGAAAGAAACGCCGTCCTAGGTATCGTAGCTTGGAGGTTCACCCTCGTGGTCGTTAAAGAACAAAACACAGGAGTAAATACGGAATAATGACTCTTATCTTCCGTCTTTTCCTCACCCCTCAACTCCAACCTCATTGGTTCCAATATGCTGGCCGGTTTCTTTCCTTAATACAGCGCCTGAACGTGTAAGACGAGATACTGGTTGAGCAACATGAGATCTCTGATGGATATCAACAGAGTCAATAACAAACGCAACATGAAGAGTCACCAGCAAGAAGAAGAAGAACGCGGGGAAAACATGGATCAAGACCCTTGTGTGAGGTTCTTCAGGACACAGACAAACATGAAGAACGATAATATGATGGAGACAAGAGGAAGGAATAAGAGGAAGAGGAAGAATAATGGTGGACGTCAACAACTATTGGCGGGCAAGGCAGCGAAGAGTGTGGCCGCAGGAGTGGTGGTCGCGGCCGCCCTCGTGTTGGCGTGGCTCGCCATCGCCGGCAGGGCGGGGACAGCTGTGGACACTTGGCGCAGCCTGCACCACACCCTGTACTCGTGGCAGGTTGAGGGCCCGCACACGACCACTATGGGTCACCTGCGGCAGGCTGCGGCAGGTTGGTGGTGGCTCGGTCCACTGAAGCCTGATGCCCCGAGGAACCCTGTTGCCCAGTGTGATAGCTTGGGCGGCGGCCGCTGGTGGACGGTGTTCTGGAGGCTGCGGGAGGCAGAGCACCGCCTCCACTGTCTTCAGGAGCAAGTCTTGCTGGCGCGAGAGGAACACGAAGACTTCAGAGGCAAAGTGTTCTTATTCAGCGCTTTGCTTCTATTCAGCGTCGCCGTTTGTGCCTTGTTCGTGGTGGGCACATGTTGCGGGAGAAGGAACAAGAGGCGAGGCATTCTGGAAACAGTGTTTGCAGCCCCTCCGCGGGGGGATGAAGACTTGCTGAACGCGTTCACAGCAGGGACTAACAGCAAAGCACGGGCTGGAGAGGTAGATGAGGTCTCCTCTATCCCTGATGAATGCCTGGAGTACCTCGGATCAGACAACGAACTTCTGATGAAGAGTGACAAATATGAGATGGCCGGCGAGGCTTCGAGTGAGGGTCCCTCACTGTCCTCAGAGCCCGCCGTGGCGGCAGTGAAGAAGAAGAAAGAAGAAGAAGAAAAAGGCGACAGGCGTTGATGCAAGACTTGTTTGTCATCAGGGAAGGACTGTGTTGAGGAAGAGAATGTTTTGAACGACTGTGCAGAAGAGAATGTTGAACTGAGAAATTGTTATGGATAAAAGACTGTTGTTGAGGACTACAAGGAAGAGGCTGTTGTTGAAGAGCGTGAAGAGCAAGAGGATATTGTTGAAGAATGTGATGAGCAAGATGATATTGTTGAAGAGAGTAATGAACAATTGGCTGTTGTTGAAGAGAGTAATGAACAAGAGGATATTGTTGAAGAGAGTAATGAGCAAGAGGATATTGTTGAAGAGAGTAAAGAGCAAGAAACTGTTGTTGAAGAGTGTGACGAGCAAGAGGCTGTTGTTGAAGAGTGTGACGAGCAAGAGACCGTTGTTGAAGAGTGTGACGAGCAAGAGGCTGTTGTTGTTGTTGAAGAGAGTAATGAGCAAGAGGATATTGTTGAAGAGAGTAATGAGCAAGAGGATATTGTTGAAGAGAGTACTGTGCAAGAGGATATTGTTGAAGAGAGCAATGTGCAAGAGGATATTGTTGAAGAGTGTGATGAGCAAGAGGCTGTTGTTGAAGAGTGTGATGAGCAAGAGACCGTTGTTGAAGAGTGTGACGAGCAAGAGACCGTTGTTGTTGTTGAAGAGTGTGACGAGCAAGAGGCTGTTGTTGAAGAGAGTAATGAGCAAGAGGCTGTTGTTGTTGTTGAAGAGTGTGACGAGCAAGAGACTGTTGTTGTTGTTGAAGAGTGTGACGAGCAAGAGGCTGTTGTTGAAGAGAGTAATGAGCAAGAGGATATTGTTGAAGAGAGTAAAGAGCAAGAAACTGTTGTTGAAGAGTGTGACGAGCAAGAGGCTGTTGTTGAAGAGTGTGACGAGCAAGAGACCGTTGTTGAAGAGTGTGACGAGCAAGAGGCTGTTGTTGTTGTTGAAGAGAGTAATGAGCAAGAGGATATTGTTGAAGAGAGTAATGAGCAAGAGGATATTGTTGAAGAGAGTACTGTGCAAGAGGATATTGTTGAAGAGAGCAATGTGCAAGAGGATATTGTTGAAGAGTGTGATGAGCAGGAGGCTGTTGTTGAAGAGTGTGATGAGCAAGAGACCGTTGTTGAAGAGTGTGACGAGCAAGAGACCGTTGTTGTTGTTGAAGAGTGTGACGAGCAAGAGGCTGTTGTTGAAGAGAGTAATGAGCAGGAGGCTGTTGTTGTTGTTGAAGAGTGTGACGAGCAAGAGACTGTTGTTGTTGTTGAAGAGTGTGACGAGCAAGAGGCTGTTGTTGAAGAGAGTAATGAGCAAGAGGCTGTTGTTGTTGTTGAAGAGTGTGACGAGCAAGAGGCTGTTGTTGTTGAAGAGTGTGACGAGCAAGAGGCTGTTGTTGTTGTTGAAGAGTGTGACGAGCAAGAGGCTGTTGTTGTTGTTGAAGAGTGTGACGAGCAAGAGGCTGTTGTTGTTGTTGAAGAGTGTGACGAGCAAGAGGCTGTTGTTGTTGTTGAAGAGTGTGACGAGCAAGAGGCTGTTGTTGAAGAGAGTAATGAGCAAGAGGCTGTTGTTGTTGTTGAAGAGTGTGATGAGCAAGAGGCTGTAGTTAAAGAGTGTGATGAGGAAAAGCTTCAACCCCTCACTGCCCCAACCCTCCACCCCAAGCCTCAACGTGCCCCACCTCAGCCCCGTCCTTACCCACCCCAGCCTCCCCGTGCCCCGCCTTGGGAGCTGCCGCGGGACTGCTATGACGGCAGCCTGCCAGCCCTGCACTAGGAGGTGCTGGACTTCCAGCGCTGGGCAGGCGGCAGCAAGGCGGAGCTCCAGCGGCGAATGCTCCCAGTGGAGGATGTGCGACGCGCGGTGGCGTCCCTGTGGCCCGCGGCGATCGTCCACGTCACCGGCAGCCTGGCCAACGGCCTGTACCTGCCTGACAGCGACGTGGACTTAACGCTGCTGGGCCAGTGGCCGGAGTCGCCGAAGCCGCTGTTAGCCTTGCGGGACGCCATCAATGAGCTGGGCGTGGCAGCGCCACACTCGCTGACCGTGTTGGACAAGGCTTTTGTGCCGCTGGTGAAGTTCGTACACCTGCGCACTGGTCTGCATGTCGACTTATCATTCGGAAGCGAGGGAGCCGTGCGTGCTGCTGCCCTGGTGAAGGAGTTCTTGAAAGAGTTCCCGGGCCTGCGGCCGCTGGTGCTGCTAGTGCGCCAGTACCTTCGAGGTATAGGCCTGGCTGAGGTCTTCAGCGGAGGCGTGTCCTCCTACTCGATAATCCTCATGGCCACCAACCTCCTGCAGCTGCAGGTTCCCAAGCATGCCCAGAGTGACCTTGGCTGGCTGCTTCTTCGATTCTTTTCTTTTTATGGCCATGAGTTCAAATACTCGAGCACGGGTATCAGCGTGCTGGAGGGCGGGCGGTACATGCGGAAGGAGGACGTGCCCACCGAGATGCCCCGCGGTCATCGCAGGGCAGACCTCTGCATTCAGGACCCGCTCACCCCCGGCAATGACGTGGGCCGTTCTTCATACCGCATCTGGGACGTGCGGAGGGCGTTCCAGCACGCCTACAAAGTCCTCATGCCGGCATGGTACGCCCACGGCCCGTACGTCGTCCCGTGCTCCTTGGTGGGGCAGCTGCTGGTGGAGGGCTACAATGCCCCTGAACGGATCCTGCCAGTGCGGCACCCCCCGCCTCAGGGCCCCTGGCAAACACGCCAACACGGGATGACAAGGCCACAGTCTGGCTATGACGCAGGCGAGCATAGAGGCGGGAGGAGGCAGCAGGGAGGCCCTCGTAGGCGTCCGGGCCCCCGGGAGGATCGTCCCCC
The DNA here is from genome assembly GCA_016584305.1 of Chionoecetes opilio. Lineage (NCBI taxonomy): Eukaryota > Metazoa > Arthropoda > Malacostraca > Decapoda > Majidae > Chionoecetes > Chionoecetes opilio. The sequence continues at coordinate 45,754 of JACEEZ010003624.1, read as the reverse complement.
TCGCGACTGAGAAGACTTACACCGAGGGTGTTGAGGCGGCGCGCCATTGCCTTGGTGCAGCGAGTTTATATGGCTGGAGAAAAAATGAAAGAAACAAAATTTAAGTTGATTTAAGTTGATAAAAAGTTAAGTTTTTAAGTAAGGAGTTTTATTCAGTGTAGACATAGACCACTGTATACCGTGGTATACAGTGGTCTATGGTGTAGAATATATTTAACAATAAAGTAATGAACGGCAGAACACCGTGCGAGGCGTGTCTGAATTAAGAAATAAGATAATAAGAAGATTTCTATAGATAAAATATCTATAGATAAAGAACAAAAAAAAAAAAATATATATATATATATATATATATATATATATATATATATATATATATATATATATATATATATATATATATATATATATATATATATATATATATATATATATATATATTATAAAACCTTAGCCTAGACTTTGTGATGTGAACACAACAGCCACACCACCACAAAACACAACACAGAGTGAGGAGGCAGAAGGAAGGCTGAACAACAACCCTGAACACAGGCACTGCCAACCATTACTCTATCGGGGGAAAAACAAAACCATGCGGGAACAAGGCAATGGCGAGGGATGATCAAAGCAAGGGACAGTAAGGATGAAATAGCTCCATCTTGCCACTCCTTAGGCATCATGGAGAAAGTCCTCAGCTGTGACCCTTTAGACAACGCATCATAACAAAACAAGGGTCCCCTCATTCTTGCCTGTG
>JACEEZ010003624.1:37500-40000 GCA_016584305.1 Chionoecetes opilio | reverse complement strand
AGAAGCGTCTTAGCCTGACCTTCACAGCACCGCCATGCAGATCCTCCACACAAGACCTTCACAGCCACGCCTTGCTGGTTCCGGCACAACTGTTCCCCGCCTCACTCCACCTTGGTCTCCCAAGGGTCAAAAGGCGTGTGTGCCTCGTAAGGGTAAGGGCAAACACCATACACGTGTAAGGTCTTTGGGTCAGGGTAGCACAGGCTCCTCCCGCTCTGCCCTTCTTCACCTTCAGGCCTGTCGTCTTCTCAAAAAAAAAAAAATAATAATAATAGTAAATAATGAAAAAAAGAGAAAAAACTCGCACGGTCTTTTTGTGGTGTGTGTGTGTATTTTTGTTTTGTGTGTGTGTATGTGTGTGTGTATTTGTGTGCGTGTGTGTATTTGTGTGCGTGTGTGTATTTGTATGTATTTGTTTGTGTGTGTGCATTTGTTTGTGTGTGTATTTGTTTGTGTGTGTGTGTGTGTGTGTGTGTGTGTGTGTGTGTGTGTGTGTGTGTGTGTGTGTGTGTGTGTGTGTGTGTGTGTGTGTGTATTCATCTAGTTGTATTTTTACAGGGCCAGAGCAATGCTCGTGTGGCCCCGTCGCCATATCAACATTTTTTTATCATTCATCCTTAGTGCTTTGTGTTGGCCGAGGCCAGCACCCCGAAGAGCTCTGTGTGTGTGTGTGTGTGTGTGTGTGTGTGTGTGTGTGTGTGTGTGTGTGTGTGTGTGTGCGTGTGTGTGTGTGTGTGTGTGTGTGTGTGTGTGTGTGTGTGTGTGTGTGTGTGTGTGTGTGTGTGTGTGTGTGTGTGTGTGTGTGTGTGTGTGTGTGTGTGTATTTAATAGTATGTCAAAAATACACCAACACAATTTTCTCACTTATTTAAACTCCAAATAAATTTTGCTATGGCTCATCAGAAAGGCCTGTTCAAGCTATATCTTTACTCTTTCATAAAAATTCCTGTAAACCTCATAGTTTTTGAGTTATTTAAGAAAATATGATTTTTTACTGAAAATCAAAGGTGTATGTATCCCATTTTTGAGATACCTATTATATCAATAGGTAAAACACCTCAAGCTTAAAATTTTTTGTTGTTACGCTATTAATGTTTCCTCTAGGACTAATAATTTCATTGGCAAAACAAAGAAATTTCAACCTAACCTCACCTCACCAAACCTATATATAAGATCCAGTGTGTATTTGCACAGGTATTTGCACATAACTTATTGAAGTATCTCTTAGGAGATTATTAGGGCTATATTATTGTACCCATATTAAGGGTATATAATATCCTACCCCTTTAATTATATATACTCCTACTAAGGATTATTAAATAGGGTATTAATATCACAGAAATATTTCACCGTATGTTTCCTTATAGAAGCCTTTTACATATATATATATATATATATATAATATATATATATATATATATATATATATATATATGTATATATATATATTTATATATACAAATATATATATAATATTATATATATATATATATATATATATATATATATATATATATATATATATCCTCAGTGATGTAGTCAATAACAAGTGCTTGTGGGTCCTTTGGACCCATATATTGATGTTTGTAGTAGTAGTACATATTAGAAAACAACAACGTGATTGCCAACTCCAATTGTGTTGTTGCTGTCGTTGGTCACTGGTCAAAGTGCCTCGGGGTAGACCACGTTCCGTGTGATTCCAACCCTTTGTGTTCTGTGTGATTCCAACACACACACTCACACACGCACACAAAAGTTAAGTCCATGAGTCTACTGAGTTTGTGGAATGCGGCAAGACGTTACCGCAGAGTTTTTCCTGTAATCTATTATTCCTAAAAGTGTTTTTAGCCCAAAACGCCCCTTCAAAATTATTCAATCGACATGGGACGAAGCTGCTTACCACCTACGATTTATTTGCGATTTTTTTAGCCTACTCTCATCAATATTGAATTTACAGTTTCGGCTACCCAAAACAGACACACACACACAAGCACAGACACACGGCTACTCCTATAGTATATTAGACAAGTGCTTGTGGGCCCTTCCGACCCATGTATTGCTGTTTGTAGTAGTAGTATATATTAGACATGTGATTGCAAACTTCAATCGTGCTGTTGCTGTCGTTGGTCACTGGTCAAAGTGCCTCGGGTTAGACCACGTTCCATGTGATTCCAACCCTTTGTGTTCCGTGTGATTCCAACACACACACTCACACACGCACACTAACGTACTTGAGTCTACTGAGTTTCTGGAATGCGGCAAGACGTTACCGCAGAGTTTTTCCTGTAATCTATTATTCCTAAAAGTGTTTTTAGCCCAAAACGCCCCTTCTAAATGATTCAATCGACATGGGACCAAGCCGCTTACCACCTACGATTTATTTGCAATTTTTTGAGACTACTCTCATCAAAATTGAATTTACAGTTTCGGCTACCCAAAACAGACACACACACACACACACAGACAGCACCACACACACACACACACACACACACACACA
>JACEEZ010003624.1:12500-35000 GCA_016584305.1 Chionoecetes opilio | reverse complement strand
GTTTCACCCTGTTAGGAAAGAGCTCTTGCCGAAGGTCGTTAACCTTGCTGTGTTGAGTCGTGCTGTCGTACATGGCACAGGTGAACTGCTCAATTACACTGAATACCGGAGATGATGTGCCTTGAGGAACGAATGCTGAGGATGATGCTGCGGTAAACCCTTCTGTCACAGTTGGGAGTCATTTCCAGGTCATCCAGGCTGATTTCTTCCCTTTACCATTAAACTGGGATGTCACATCACATCCACATCACATCCATATAGTATACATAAGGCATGGTAAAAATAAACTGCCACCTGAAATGACAGTACTACCCCATTTTGACCTTTGACCTTGACCTGACCATGACCTTGACCTTTAAAATCGGGTACCCCCTCCAAAAATGTTTGTGTTGACCTAAACTATGCATGTACCAAATTTGGTGCTTTGGGCCAGCGTGTAACGATTGGGTTATTTTTTGGCCATAAGCCACCCCACTAATATCCATCCTGTAATATGGAGACCAAAACTGAACCGCATAGTCTAGGTGAGGCCTGACTAGAGCCAGATAAAGCTTTAGAATAACTTCCGCACTTCTACTTTTAACACTTCTGGTAATGAATCCTAATACTCTATTAGCTCTATGTCTGGCCTCAATACATTGTTTCCTAGGTCGGAGGTCGGAGCTCACCCTCACTCCAAGATCTTTTTCACCTTCTGATCTTTTCAGCGATACATTGCTTATATACATCTATTACCAGGTTTTTTTTTACCAACATTAATAACGCTGCACTTATCAATATTAAATTCCATCTGCCATCTGACTGCCCACTCGTTAAGTTTATCTAAGTCTCCCTGCAATATGTTTACATCAGACTGTGATCCAATAATACTACCTACCTTAGTATCATCAGCAAACTTGCTGATATCACTGCTGATCCCACTATCCAAGTCGTTGATGTAAATAAAAAATAGTAATGGACCCAAAACAGACCCTTGTGGAACTCCACTTGTCACCAGTCCCCATTCAGATTTAGAACCATTAATTGTAACCCTGTGTTGCCTATTACTTAGCCAAGCTCTGATCCAATGAAGAACCTTCCCATCTATTCCATGAGCCTTAACCTTATTTAAGAGTCGCTCGTGTGGTACTTTGTCAAATGCCTTACTAAAGTCCAAATATATTATATCATAATCCTTATCATTATCTGCCGTCTCATAAACTTTCTATAAAAACTCAAAAATTGGTGAGACGACCTACCCTTGGTGAATCCATATGTGAAACATTTCAAACAAATGTTATTTTTTAAGTTTTTTCTTCTCAAATATTTGTTGCAAAGGGGAAATTTTAGCATTTTGGAGAGGCTTCGTTTTGGTTGAAGCAGTGACCCCCTTACTAGGGTGGGGGCTTAGGGCAAGGGTCGTTACCGGCTGGCCTAAAGCCCCAAAATTTTGGGCCCAAAACAATACTTTGGGCCAAAGCAAAACTTTTGGGGGGGGGAAACCCAATTTTTAAAAAGGTCAAGATAAAAGGTCGGGTTTCAAGGAAAAGGTGAAATTTTCCGTAATTGCCCTTTTAACCCCTTTCCCAAAAAACCCATTTTAAAACAAAAAACCGGGGCTGCATCCCCTAAATTTACCTTTAATGGACTTGGGGGGAGTCATACCCAAAGGGTAAAGGGTTCAAGGTGGGTTTTAAAGGGTTTAAAGGTCAAATTTCGTAATTGCCGTTTTAGCCTTTTTCAAAATAATTTAAAACAAAAAAAACGGGGCTGTATGCCTAAATTACCTTTAATGGACTTGAGGGAGTCATACCCAGCATTAAAGGGGTTGTTTACAGGCCCTCCCTCTAAAAAAGCACTAAGGCATAACTCCCATAAACCTAGAGGGGAAGGGCACGTCAGGGGCTTCACATTTCACCACGGCTTTGACAAAAGTGCTACCGCCAGCCCAGTTTTTTCCCCCATTTCCCAATTTCCTAGCACACATGGGAACCCCCTTGCAGCCAAAATTTATGAGTTCCTACAAGCCACAGCAGCAGGGGAAGCGGGCCCGAGGGAAAGGCCACCAGGTCTAAATTTGGGCCCAGCCAAAAACAGCTGGGCTAGGGGCAGAAAAATTTGGATGGTTTAGACTCTCTGCCCAGATACTGGCCGGTTACACATATGGGTTTGACAGGGGAAAGCGGGCCCATTCTGTGTTGGTGGTACCCTTTCCATCATTTTCCCCCTGTTGGAAAGAGCTTTTGGGCCGAAGGCCCGTTAAAACCTGCTGGTTAGTCGTGCTGTCGTACTTTTCCCAAAAAGGGGGAACGCTAAATTTTAACGAAAAACCGGAGATGATGTGCCTTGGGGAAAACCCAAAAATTGCTGAGGATGATGCGGGCGGAAAACCCTTCGTCACAGTTGGGGGGTCTTTTCCGGGTCACCCGGGGTGTTTTTCTTCCCTTCCCCTTTAAAAACGGGGATGCCCCCCACACACACCACATCAAACCAAAAAGGAAAACAAAAGGATGGAAAAAATAAACTCCCAAACCTAAAATGCCCCAGTCCCTACCCCTTTTTGACCTTTGCCCTTTGGGACCGGGACCTAAACGGGCCTTTAAAAAAATCGGGTCCCCCCTCCAAAAATTTTTGGGTTGACCAAACATGCATGTCCCAAAAATTTTGGTGTTTTGGGCCAGCGTGTAAACCGTTTTGGGTTTTTTTTGGCCATAAAGCCCCCCCACTAAACCCATCCTGAATATGGAGAAAAAAACCTAAAAACCCCCATAGTCTAGGTGGGGCCTGACTAGACCAGAAAAAAGCTTTTAGAAAAACTTCCGAAACTTCCCCCTTTTAAAACACTTCTGGAAAGGGAACCCTAATACTTTTTAGCTCATGTCTGGCCCTCAAAACATTTTCCTGGGTTGGGAAAGGTCGAGCTCACCCCACCCCCAAAAGATTTTTTTCACCTTCTGATCTTTCAGCGTTTACTTTGCTTATAACTTTCTATTACCATTTTTTTTTTTAACCAAAACATTTAAATAACGGCACTTATAATATTTAAATTCCATTTGGCCAAATTTTAAACTCCCCCCAAACTTTTTTAAAAGTTATCAAAGTCCCCCTTTCCAATATTTTTACATCAGGATGTGACCCCAAAATACACCCCCTTTATTATCCCAGAAAAACTTGCTGATATCACCCCCTGATCCCACTTCCAAGTCTTTGAGTAAATAAAAAATAGAAAGGGCCCCCAAAAACGGGCCCTTTGTGGAAAACCCACTTGTCCCCAAAGTCCCCATTCCCGATTTAGAACCCTTTAAATTTGGGAACCCCTTGTTGCCTTTTACTTAGCAAAAGCCCCCTGACCCAAATGAAAAAAACCCTTTCCCCCCCAAATTCCATGGGGCCTTTAACCTTTTTTAAAGAGTCGCTCGGTGGTACTTTTCAAAGGGCCCTTTACTAAATTTCCAAAATATATTATATAAAAATCCTACCCCAATTATCGCCGTCTCATAAACTTTCAAAAAAATCAAAAAATTTGGTGAGACAAAACCCTCCCCCGGGTAAAACCATTTTGTGAACCCCATTATAAAAACAAGGGTTTATCTAAGTCTCTCAAAGGTTTTGGCCAAAAATTTTAGATTTCCAAAAATTAAAAAACCCCCCTTGACATTAGATTTCCCGGGCCCCGATTTTTGGGCCCTTTATTTCTCTGTCCCCTTCAAAAAATATGGGAAAAAACATTTCCCCCTTTCCTCCCCCAACAAAAAATTGGGCCCCCCAAACCCGCTTATCTAAAACCGTTTCCAAAAAATGTGCACAAAAGACCCCCCCAAACAACCCTTCCCTTCCTTTAATACCCCTGGGAAAAACACTTCATCTGGTCCGGGCGTTTTAAAAATTTCCATTTGGATCCATACCCCCTTTCCAAAAAAATTTCCCCCTATTTATCCAAAAATTTATTTTTGAGTTTTTTCCTATCGCTTCCTTTGAAACATCTTTTCCACTATCAGGATCGTCGTGTTTTTCCTCCTCCGAAAAAAAACACTAAAAATAACTTTTAGTTTTTTAACACATACCCTAACCCCGTTTTTAAAAGACCCCCTGTCCTGACCTTAACGGCCCAAAAATTTCCCCTTTGTTTTGGGTTTTATATACTGATAGAACCCTTTGGGTCACTTTTCGCCTGTCCTCTACTTTAATCTATAATTGTTCTTAGAACTCGAGTTTTTTTCTTCACTGTCCTTCCCTTTCACTTTTAACTGTTTTTTGCTTACCAATCCTCCCTTAAAAACATAAATTTTTTTTTTTTTTTTTAAAAAACCCCTTTTCCCAAGTTGTATTTTAAATAGTGGTCATCCTTTTTAAAAATCACTCTTTTGGCCCTTTATTTCCCTATAAGGAATATTTTTTTTCTGTCCGTAAAATTAAAATTCCTTCCCAAAAAGGTAAAAACCCTCCCCCGGGCCCGACCCACTTCCATGAAAAAACCGTTTAAAATTTAAAATTTTTTACCCCCGCCCCTAAAAACTTCCATGCCCAAACCCCCTTCTAATTGCCCCCCCAACCCCCGACCCACTTTCATGTCTAACCCCCTCTTATTACTCCAGGTGTTTTCCTAATCCTTCATTTTTTGGTTTTTTCCAGCTGTAAATCCCCTGCCCCTTACCATGGGGAAAATTTCTTCCCCCCCCCCCCAAACCCTTTTTAAAACCCCCGGGTTTAAATTTAATCCTGCTAAATTTGGGGCCTTTTCTGAAATTAGGTTATTCTTTTATTGCCATTTAAATTTTTCCCCAAACCCCCCCTTTTTTAACCCTAAAATCGGGATCCCATAAGGGGTCGCTATTTATAAAAACCCTTCCCCCCGGACCCCCCCAAAAAACCCGTAAACAAAACCCGCCCCCCTTTTGGGTCAGAAATAGATCTAAAAATTTATCCCCCTCTAGTGGGGCCCCCTTTGATTGTTTGACTTAGGAAATTTTTATCCTGGTTTTATTTTTTAACCCAATTCATCCTGCTTTAAAGTTTCCCCCATGTTTAAAAATCCCAGCTATATTTTTAAGTTTAAAATCTCCCACCACGCAAAAGTCGATTATATTGAAAGGCCCTTTGTTTTTTTTCCCCAACATAAGGGACCCCCTTTGGAATTTCCCTCTTTACAAAAAGTTTGGGGTAGGCCATCACTACCCCCCAAAAAAAAATTTTTTCCCATTTCCCCTTTCCGAACCTCCCCCCCATATAAAAACTCATTTGTCATCTTTTTTTATAACCTTAAACCCCAAAAATGAAAATGCATTTTGGCATAAAGCGCAAACTCCCCCAAACCTCGCCTCCCAACTTTTTCCTTGTGAAAAAACCCTTCACCCAGCATCCCCGAATTTCCGGACCCAAAAAACCTTTCCTGACATAAAAAAAAACCATGTTCTGTTTTTGCTATTTATAAAAAAACTTCTACCCATTTTTTCCCTCTCAGGAAAATCTATTTTTTTTAAAAAAACCCCTACAGTTTTGGGGAAAATAGTGGGACCTTCAAGAAAACTCCTTTTTTTTGTAAAATTTTCCCTTTTACCCTTAACAAAAACCCTCCCTCTCTCTTTTTTACGAACACTTTTTTCCTTTCCCTTTAATAAAAATCCCCCTAGTGTTGCAAGTTTCCCTTAACCCCGGACCCCAGTGTTACCCCCCGGTTTTCTCTATTTTAAAAAAAAGGCCCCGCAGTGCCCCCTTTCCCCTTTTCAAGGGATTCAGACAAAAACCCAAAACTTTTTCCCCCCCCAAAAAAAAGGGCACCCCGTCCCTCCCCGGAAAGAGGGGGTTAAAGGGGCCCGAAAAAAGGTCCCAGCGCCCGCAAAAGGGCCCCCAACCCCATGGTTTGAAAGGGGAAGTCCCCAACGGAAAATTAAAAGGGCAAAAAGCCCGGGAGACCACAAGTCTTTAAAAAAAGGCCGTGGGGGGAAGGGACACCACCCCCACCACAGGGAGGGGCCCCCCTTGTCCCCTAAATTTTTCCCCCTAAACCCTTTTCCTAACCGCCGCCCCCCTTTCCCTCACTTTCCCTTAACACCCCTTCACTTTCTAAAATTTCCCCCAAAACCCACTCGGGGCGGGACGAGGGGTTTTTTTCCCTTGATCTGCTTTTCCCCCACCCCCAACCCAAAAAATTTTTTCCCACAACATAACCCCCCCCCTTTCCCCCTTCCTTTTGGGGAACTACCGACTTCATGCGCACCCTTTCCCCTGTAAACAGAACCTGCGGGTCGAGTTGCCAACCGGGCCCGTAAAACGTATATAAAAATGACTTTGAAAACCCTACAAAAAAAAAAATTGCGTTCTATTGATACCCTTCATGAAAAAATTTTGGACTCCCCAAATTTTAAAGGGGAAAAAGATTTTGAAATGGAATTTTAAGTTCATGCATATTCTTTCAGAGTCTCGTAAGGGCATTTCTTAGCGTGTTTTATTTTTTTGTTTTTGATAATATTTTATAGAAAAAAAATTTTCCCCGAAGTTTTACAGTAAATCATTATCCTGAAAAACCAGCTATAAGATGCTTTAATAATTATATAAATATATATATATATTTTATATAATATAATATATAATATATATATATATATTATATAGATATTTAAAAATAAAATTATATTAAAATATATAATATATATATAAAATATATAATTAAAATATATAAATCAAAAATATATAGATATATAAAAATATAATATCTATATTATATATAAAATATATAAAAATTAAATATAATATAATATATAAAAAATTTATATATATATATAATATAATATAATATATAATATATATTATATATATAAATATAAAAATTTATAAATATATATATATATAATTATATATTTTAAATAAAAATTTTATAAAAAGATATATATATATATAATAAAAATTTAAATTAAATATATAAATATATTATATAAAAAATTAATATATATATATATATAAATATATTATAAAATTATATATAATATATATATATATATAAAATTTTATAATAAATAATATATAAATATATTTTATATTATATATATAAATATATTTTAAGTAATTTTTAATATATATATATATATTTTTATAATAATAATAAAATTATAAAATCTATATTTTGAATCTGAGGGCCCTCCGACTTCAGGGCAAGTTCGGGGGGGCCCCCCATGTGAAAAGGGCCCAAATTCCCCCTGCGCAGTAAGGGGAAAACAGGGGCCCTTATGCACGGGGTTTTACCGGGCCCAAGCGGGAAAAATTTTTTTTTACGACCCCCATGTCCCATTTTAAAAGATACAAAAAGCGGGACCATCAGAGGGTGGTTCCTGAATATTTTCACACAAAACAACACACCCCCACACACCACACACGCACGCACGCACGCACGCAGGGCCCCGCACCCACCCCAACGCACGCACGCACGCACGCACGCACGCACGCACCCCAACGCACGCACGCACGCACGCACGCAACGCCCCGCACGCACGCAGGGCCACGCACGCCACAAACGCACCCCACCGCACGCACGCACGCACGCACGCACCCCCCCCCGCACGCACCCCAGGGCACGCACGCCCGCACCACGAAACGCACGCACACCCCCCCCCCCCACCCCCAAAATGAAAGACATTAGGAAGCTGTACGACATTACTTGTAACCCTAAAAAAAAAAAAAAAAGGAAAAAAAACATTCCCTTTAAACCCCCTTGGGGTTTCCAAAAAACGAAATTTTCCCCATTGAAATTTTGGGACCAAACCTTTAAGCCCGATTTTTATTTAATAAAGAAAATTTTTTATGGGTTTAGGGACCGTTAGTATCCTTGTCGACAATTTATTGGAAATTTTCAGTAATTTTTCGAAATTTTTATGGCTTACAACAGACTTTTTTTTTATAGAAAAGGAAAAGATCTGGCCCTTTGAAGGGTTTTAAAAAAAACCCTATAATTTAAAACCCCAAACCCCCCGGGTTTCACCCTTTAGCACGCATTTGGCCCGGGCCCTTTTCCCCGCCGCTCAAAAAATCTATCTTAACCCCCCAAAAGGGGTGCTACCCCTCAGTTTAAAAAAACTGGTTCTACAGTCCCCCTTTCCTTTCCATATTTTCTTCTTTATTTGGAATTGGATTTTGATGATTAATTAATTTTGGAAAAATTCCCAAACCCCTTTTTCTAACTGGGAATCGAGATAAACCGAGAGTGTAAGCTGTATTTAAGGGTTTGAGGGCCCTAAAGGGTAATTATTTTCCCTTTTCCAGTGATTTTCCCGGCTCTTTACACGCAAAATAAATGAAATTTATATAAGGGTAAGGTTTTTTTTAACTTTTTTCCCTTTTCAAACACATGCTATCCAAAAGGCCGCTCCCCCAGGGAATTGTCATTACATCCCCTTTGGCCCCGATGAAGTGACGTCAGTGCGGCGGGGAGGAGTCAGGACTTGGTCCAGGAAATCGGGGGGGCAGTCTGGGTCAGGCGCAGGGGAGCAAAACATCCTCGCACCCCCCTTCTCGCCCTGACAGCCCTGTGAAACCTCCATCCAATTCTGCCAAAAAAAATTCCCCCGAGGTTTTTGCCGAAAGAAAATAAATACAAAAAAGAGAAAAGAGTTGGGTAAAAGGGGGGGGCCCCGGCCCCCCCGGGGGGAAAAGGACAATATTTTAAAATTTCCCCAACTTGTAATGGTGACTCGTGGAATCGCTGCCCTTTAAATTGGGTTTTTTGGGTTACGTGCTCGATAGTCAAAAATTTTTGAGCTCCCCCCCAAAAAAAAAGTAGATATACCACATATGAAATAATTTGCCTTTTCATGCTCTCCATTTGGGCGTTTAAATTTTTGAAAACATGAAAAGGGATTGCAATTAATCTTCCTCTCACTTCCGATTTGCAGGTTTGAAAAAGTCAAGTTTTTCTCGGGGGACTGTGTACGTTGGATGAAGAGAGAAATATCAAAAGGGAAAAGGTCGAGGGAAGGGCTGGACCAATACAATGAGGACAACACAGTCAAAGGAAACATACCAATGCCAGTGTTTCCTGCCCCCCGGAGGGAGTCCTGTCATGAGGCACGCGATTTGGGTTGCTTGCAGCTTTATGAGTGCCCCAGGGGAAATAAAACTAAAAAGGGGGCTTTTTGGAAGTTTTCGTTTATTTAAACAATAAAAAAAAAGGAAAAACCCTATACGCGGGCCTGTCTGAATGTTAAGTACACCCACGTTGCTTTCTTAATTTTCCATAAAAAAGATAAATGGATTTATATCACCCGGGAGTTTTAATAAATTTTACTGATATCACTTATAAAAGGGAGAATTTAAAAAACCCTTTAAAACCAAAAAGGAATTCAAAAAAAGCAAAAAAAAATTTAAAAGTTTTTTGGGGGCCTTATATAACAGACGGGCCGGGAGCAATAGGATAACCCCGATAACGTGTTTTGGGGGTTTTATTAAAATTTATTATTAATATATATAATTATATATATATATATAATAAAATTAAATTATAATTTAATTTTATTTTAAAATAAAATATATAAAATATATATATATAGATAATATATATATTTTTATAATATATTATATATATATATATAAAAAATTTTATCAAAACCCGAACAAATTTTTTTTTCATTTGAGGGGGTTTACCGATTGACTGTCTGGGATTAACAGTTTAAAGAAGGGAAAATTTTCATCACATTTAGCCGGGGCAGCAACCCGCAACAACAAAAACTGTTTGCAGTAGTAGGGTAAATAGTGTAGTAAATAGTAGTGTAGTAGTAGTAAATAGTAGTAGTAAAAAGTATTTGTAGTAACAAAAATTTTGTAGTTCCCTAAATGGTTTATTTGTAAAAACCAAATTTAAAAAAAATAATAAAAGTAGTTTTGGGGTTTTAAAAAGTGTAAAAAAAAATAATGGGGGTTTGCCTGTGTAGTAGTAGGTAGAGTAGTGTAGTAGTAGTAATATAGTAGTAGTAGTAGTAGTAGTAGTAGTTTTAAAAAAATTTAAACAGTGACAATAGTAGTAAAGTGGTAAATGATAGTATAAAAGTTAAAGGTGGTGGCGCTGGAATAATTTTGTGGTCAAAAAATCCCCCCTTTACCCCATTTAAGTGACGTCAGTGGTGCCCGAAGGGGTCAGTGACTTGGTGCCCGGAAAATTTTTCGATAATAAAATGTAAGTATGGCTAAGAGGAAAAATTTAAACCAAAAGAAATGGCCTTTTTTCAGCTAAAAGAAACACCCGGGCCTATAAAAAAAAAGTATTAAAAATTGGGGCCCCAAATTTTTACTTCGCTCACATTTTAATCGTTCAGTAAAAATTTAAAGTTTTCTCGGCCCAAAAAAAAGTATAAGAAAGAAAGAAGCAATTTTTTTTTGCGGGAAATCAAAAAACCTACCCAAGAGAAAACCCTTTTAAAAAAAAATTTTCCCCCATTATAACATATCTAAAAGTTCCTTGCCCAAACCGGAAAAAGAGGGTTTAATAGTAAACCCAAAAAAAAAAACTTTCCCCGGGGGAAAAAAGTGTGGGGGAAGGTTTGGAACGTTATTTAAATTTTATAATAAACCCCATAATAATTAACCCGGGGGGGGGGGCCCCCTTGCCCCCTAAAAAACGTGTTTAGGGGGAAAACCCCCTTTTAAAAGGGTAGTATCTTGTCGACTAACTTATTTGGTATATTCAGTAATTTTTCGTAATTTTATGGCTCTACAACAGACAATTTTTTATAGCAAAGGAAAGATCTGGACGTGAAGGGGTTAAAAATACCTATCACTCTAAAGTCAATCAGTTTCAGCATTATGCACGCACTTGGCCGGAGCCCATTTCCAGCTCGCTCTAAAACCTATCTTAACACCCCTAAAGGTGCTACCACCTCAGATTAAAAAACTCTGTTCTACAGTCCTCCTTCATGCCATAGTTCTTCTTTATTGGAATTGGACTTGATGACTTAATTAATTTTGGACATATTCCAACCCTTCTAACTGGGAATCGAGATCACGAGAGTGTATAGCTGTAGTAATGGTGACGGCTAAAGGTAATTATTTTCCTCTTTCCAGATGAGTTTCGTGCTCGTTACATCGCAGATAAATGTAATTATATAATGTTAAGGTTTTATAAATTTCTTTCATCACACACTGCTATCCACAAGGCCGCTGCCCCATGACTGTCATTACATCCCCTTGGCCCGATGAAGTGACGTCAGTGCTGCCAGGAGGAGTCAGTGACTTGGTGCCAGGAAATCGGGAGGGCAGTCTGGCGTCAGGCGCACGGGAGCTAACATCCTCGCACCGCCCTTCTCGCCCTGACAGCCCTGTGCACCTCCATCCACTTCTGCCGAAAATCCACGAGGTTGTTGCCGATAAGAAATTAAATACAGAGAGATAGAGTTAGGTCAACGGGATGCCGTGCCACGTGAAGGACAATACTTAGAATCACAACTTGTAGTGGTGACTCGTGGAATCGCTGACGTTCATGGTGTCTTTGGTACTGTGCTCGATCAGTCGAAAATTTGAGCTCCCCTCCAAAATAAGTAGATATACACACATATGAAATAAGTGCCTCTTCATGCTCTCCAGTGTGCGATTCATTTGAAAACATGAAAAGGTATTGCAATTAATCTTCCTCTCAATTCCTGACTTGCAGTGTTTGAACAGTCAAGTTTTTCTCGGAGACTCGTGTACGTTGATGAAGAGAGAAATATCAAAGGAAAGGCTCTGAGTAAGACTGTGACCAATACAAGTGAGGACAACACGTGTCAAGTGAATCATACCAATGCCAGTGTTTCCTGCCCACGTGAGGAGTCCTGTCATGAGGCACTGCGATAGGGTTGCTGCAGCTTGTATGAGTGACCGAGGGAAATTTAAAGCTAAAGAGGGACTTATGAAAGTTTTCGGTTTATTCATAACAATAAATAAAAGGCACATCATATACGCTGACCTGTCTGTTAATGTGACAGTACACCCACGTTGCATACTACTTCCTATAAAATAAGATAAATGGATGATATCACCTGGTAGTTTAATCATACTTGTACTGATATCACTTATAAATGGGAGAATTAAAAGCATTAAATCAAACAGGAATTCAAAAATGCAAAACAATCAATGTTTGGAATCATTCTTATATAACACGACGGGCGGCAGCACATAGCGATATATCACGATATACGTTTGTGTGTGTGTGTATATATATATATATATATATATATATTTTATATATATATATATATATATATATATATATATATATATATATATATTTTATATATATATAATATATTATATATTAATATATAAATATAAAATATATATAAAATCTAATATATCAAAACCAGAACAAATTTTTTTGTCATTTGAGAGTTCACAATTGACTGTCTGCATTAACAGTTTAAAGAATGAAAATTTTCATCACATTTAGCAGGAGCAGCAACAGCAACAACAACAACTGTAGCAGTAGTAGTAGTAGTAGTAGTAGTAGTAGTAGTAGTAGTAGTAGTAGTAGTAGTAATAGTAGTAGTAGTAACAATAATAGTAGTCGTAGTGGTTGTAGTAGTAGTAACAATAAAACAATAATAGTAGTAGTAGTGGTTGTAATAGTAGTAATAAAAATAATAGCACTAGTTGTAGTAGTAGTAGTAGTAGTAGTAGTAGTAGTAGTAGTAGTAGTGTAGTAGTAGTATAGTAGTAGTAATAATGATAACAGTGACAATAGTGGTAAAGTGGTAGTGATAGTATATAATATGTAATGGTGGTGGCGCTGGTAATACTTTAGTGGTCAAAATATCCCCTTGACCCGATGAAGTGACGTCAGTGGTGCCCGAAGGAGTCAGTGACTTGGTGCCAGGAAATTTGTCGATAATAGATGTAAGTATGGCTAAGAGGAAAATTAATCCACAAAAGAAATGGCCTTTTTTCAGCTAAAAGAAACAGCGGCATATAAAAGATAGTATAACTGGCCTCAATTTTCACTTCGCTCACATTATACTCTGTTCAGTACATGAAAGTTTTCTCTGCAGAAGCAACAGTATAAGAAAGAAAGAAGCAATTTTTTTCAGCGGGAAGTCAAAACCGTACCCAAGAGAAATCCCTTTCAAAAGTGTCCACATTCATATACATATCTATAGTTCCTTGCAATCCGGACAAGAGATTTAATAGTACAGCAACTTCGGGACGTGTGTATGTGTGTACGTATATATATATATATATATACGTGTGCTTGCGCCTATACGTGTGGAAACATCAAGTGCATCCCAAGTCCGTGGATGATGTAAACAAGACTCATTTCCAAAGGAAGTCCGTCTGATTTCCTAGGAAGGTTTTAAAATGGCCACCACGTCCACAGAGACTCCCCTTAGTTAACGAGGAGCCTCCGGGTGACGATGGCCTGCCAAAGGAGGGAAGTTGAGAGGCTCGAGGGGCAGCACCCGTGAGGCCACCCCTCCGCCGCTGCCTCACGCCCACACTACATGCTGCTCAGCCTCTTGCCACGCCGTCTGCAGGTAAGCCCATCCCTTGCATCGTCAGGAGTGACTGATTTGGGATCTTAAAAGCGCAGCTACAAGGTTATTGCTGCCTCCTTGCCTCTTCAGAGTAACTGATAAAGCACCTATACAGCAGTGTTGTGTGTGTGTGTGTGGTGTGTGTGTGTGTGTGTGTGTGTGTGTTTGTGTGTGTGTGCAGTGTTTGAAGACTCAGATTTGCAGTAGACATCATGTCCCTTTTTGTAAGTATATTCTATCAAACATGAGGGTCATTACATCATCCAGGGGTCTGAAAGGATTTACAGCACCTATATGTCATGGCTAATCCGGTTTCACCTCAGAGAACGACGATAACTCAAACGTTCCTTAAGCCCTAAACAACCTACTGATGACTTGTATCGAAGAAGTGAACATTTATCAAGAAATCAAATCACAGTCGTAAATTTAACTTACTTTGGTGCCTTTTGATAAGTAATTGGTATATAAATTTCCGAGGCTTGAGAGGCCGTTGGGAATGAATAATGTGACGAGTTAGCAGTCAAAGAGTTAAAGAGCACCGCCCAACTCGCCACTGAATCTGCCGCGTGAGTCTGCAAGCGATGAGATACTTTATCAATCTTCATACTAGCACGACAAAAAAAATCCCTCCAAATTATCCCAGAATTGCATCGCTCAGCTCAGCCATGACACATCGCCTCACGGGTAATTAGCCATGCCCAGGTGATGTATGGGCGAGGGAGGAGCCAGGTAAGGGAGGGAGGCAGGGAGAGTAGGGAGGGGGGCTGAAGACTGCCCTCGTAACCCGCCTCGAAACACTTGCACACGTCAATAGTTAGTAGTTGGTCGTCGCCGCACGCAGACACAGGGTAAGTCACCGTCGCGTCTCGGCAACTATTATGAAGCACCAAGACTTGTGTTACGTGATCCTCTGCTTCGTCCTACAGCTCCTTCCTTTTTTCCTTTTTTCCTTTTTTCCTTTTTTTCTTCCTTCCTTCCTTCCTTCCTTCTTTCCTTCAATCATTCCTCCTCTCCAGATTGCATGTCAGGGTTTCGGTGTTTACATTGAAAGTAACAGACCCAAATCTTTTTTTTCTTTCACCATTTTCCTCTTTTTTTATCTCTTTCCTTTCTTTTTTTCTTTTTTTCTTTTTATCCCTCTCATCCGCATTCCCCTACTCCTCTCTTCCTCCTCTTTCTCTTTCTCATGCCCTACAATTATCTATTTTCCGCTTTCGTTCTCTAAATATCCTTCCAACGATCTAATCTTTGTTATAATAATTTATCTTAACTTTATAGTAACACCAAACTGAACGCTATTATCAGAACATTACAACTAGTTTCATTCTTTTCTATTTGAGTACCCGTTCATTCTTCTCTCGTCTGATTAGAATGCCATACGCAAGAGAACAAAATAATCAAAGAGGTTAATAGTATACCGCCTTCACTGAAACGACTAACAACTGGCACCAAGACAGTTCAACTTGCGTCAGGTTTCCGAAAACAGATCCATAAACTAACTCTCTCGTTTTCCCGCAAGTCGAAATCGTTTATATGGGAAATGATGTGTGTATCCCAGATAGGCCGTAGCGACCCCATCTGGCGGCACATGGCGGAACTCTGGTTTACCTGCGATGGGGCGTAGCATACATACACACACACACACACACACACACACACACACACACACACACACACACACACACACACGATAGCCGTAGCCGCCACGATGGTCAAGTGGATAGAGCGATGGCCTGCCATTCTGTGATTAACCGGTTCGAATCCTCACTGCTCCCAGGGATTTTTCACTAACAAATTCGGGTGGTTACCGTCTCCCTTGAGCAAGGGGATGGGGGTGTGTGGTGTGTGAGGTCCCAGCATTACCCTAAGACCGGTAATAATGAGCCCCAAGCTCGCACCGGGAGGGTGAAACTGGCGATCGCGAGCCAGCTCGCGTAGACAAGACCATAGGTAAATGACAGACACAGCCCTTAAGTACTACACATGGTTGCTGGTGTGTCTGTCTTTCCCACTCGACCCTAAAGTCCCAGTAAACACTCTCGGTGCTGGCTAAACATCTGCTATAGTGTCCAGGAAATATCGGTGTCTCCCATGCGGCGACCAGCGACCGAGCCTCTGATCTAAAGCCCTTGGGATGTCCTTGGGATGTGTTTTAATCAATCAAACTTTGGTGGTAATTCAAAGTAAAAGTATTGTTTAATATAGTTGGAAAGTATCATTAAATTGAACTATTTTTCAGGATATCAAACGATAAATATAGACAGAATCATGATGGGCATGCTCGTTGTGATCGCATTGATAAATGAATATTCTTGGTATGGCGATTACACGAAGGAAAACTTATCGTATCAGATAATGTACTATAGTGTATACATATTACATACCATACATAAAAGATTATGGAGTAACACTTTAGCGATCGCAGTTTGTAGTACGTACATAGATATCACTGTATCACATGAATTTCGGCTACAGGAATACATGACTCTCCTTCCAGATCCTAAAAATCGTTTCTTTCTTTAAAATCAATGAAAATAGGAGATGGAAGCAACTCCGATTGACTTTTTAGTAAGAAAAACTTAAAAGATCGATACGGCACGAAAAACTTATAAATCGTGTTAAGACGTTTGAACCTTGGAGGAAAGAGATGAAATAAGGGGAGGGAAGAATCTTGAGTAGAGAGTAGTTTGGTGGAGTCACTGGTGGAGAAGACAGTGAGTGGAGCAACGCATCCCCTAACGAGTAGCCACAAATTGATGACAAAAAGAAGCGACTGCACCATACCGGACTAATGGACTATACTTACAATAGAAAATACATAAGAATTTTCCCATCCAAACAAAAGACAAGATCGATGCAAATATGTGGTATGGGAAACTAGGACACATATCGTATAGTATATTTTTTTTTAAGAGGTGAAAATTCCATAGTATCTTAAGGTCTCATGCTCAAACATTTTCCTATGTTTACCTGATAATATGGTTAACTATAATAAAATACAGCTGGAATTTAGAAGAACCGTAGTATTCCCTTCTCCCGGCATCAAATATCAGTCAGTAAGCAGTAAGATTTTCACCTCGTAAAAAAAAAGAGTGTGTAAGTATCATACGAGATTGGTTCAAAGAGTCAGACATTTTCACTTTATGTCTGAAGAGTATTGTGTTGGGTTGAATTTCGTGAGTTGTAACAAAAATGGACAAGATCACATCACTGCACTGCCACCCCTCACCAGCCTCGCACACTCGCACTCGCACACCTGCCCACATATGCGACAGGTGACGCCATAATTGACCTACAATACCCGGCTCCCTAACGTAGGAAAAAAAGATACAAAAAAATCCCTCTACTTTATCTTAATGGATATGGCAAAGATAAGGACGTAGCTAAAAGCCTTTTTCATCCAAGATATTAAACTTCTCCATCCAACTTACTAAAAACATATATATATATATATATTAGAGGGGAGGGGAGGATATGTTGTTATTCAAGAGAAAAAAACATTAGTGTGTTGTCTAAATTAACCAAAAAATCCTCTTAAACACAGCAATATCGTTTTACAAAGTTTAGGCAAAATAAGAGTGTAATTTTTTTTCAGCGCGAAGGGAAAGGGATGGATTTATCTTGTTGCCCCTGCCTAAGTCATGCAGTCTCTCTCTCTCTCTCTCTCTCTCTCTCTCTCTCTCTCTCTCTCTCTCTCTCTCTCTCTCTCTCTCTCTCTCTCTCTGGTCACTGCACGTTCATCCTGGTGCCAAAAACAACATAAACATACTGAAAGTTCACATATATTAAAAATGCTGAATTAGGGGAAAGTTTATTATAGTTCTGACAGGTTTGGAACGATCTGGAATTACTTTTGTGGCCGAGAGAGAGAGAGAGAGAGAGAGAGAGAGAGAGAGAGAGAGAGAGAGAGAGAGAGAGAGGAGAGAGAGAGAGAGAGAGAGCGAGAGAGAGAGAGAGAGAGAGAGAGAGGAGAGAGAGAGAGAGAGAGAGGATGAGAGGAGAGAGAGAGGAGAGAGAGGAGAAGATATACTTTGATCCTATCTAGACACTTTGTAAGTACCAACTACGAGGTTATTGACTATACAAAGCGCCACCACGCCAGGACAAACTTGGTGGGCTAGAACCGCTGACAGAATGCAGGGACTCTACACACGGGCCGAGCGCTCTACTAACCAGGCCACCCTCGCGGGTAGAGAGAGAGAGAAAGAGAGGAGAGCGAGAGAGAGAGAAAGAGAGCAACAAACTATATATATATATATATATATATATATTGTGTGAAATTACATTATATTG
Source organism: Chionoecetes opilio (assembly GCA_016584305.1). NCBI lineage: Eukaryota > Metazoa > Arthropoda > Malacostraca > Decapoda > Majidae > Chionoecetes > Chionoecetes opilio. Next base: position 17,244 of record JACEEZ010003624.1, on the reverse strand, counting down.
TACTATTAGTAACACCTGCCATCTCTCTCTCTCTCTCTCTCTCTCTCTCTCTCTCTCTCTCTCTCTCTCTCTCTCTCTCTCTCTCTCTCTCTCTCTCTTCTCTCTCCTCTCTCTCTGCTCTACCTCTCTCTCTCTCTCTCTCTCTCTCTCCGGATGCTCCTTTGTTATGTTGTTATCCGTTCACTCACTATCGATAGTGAGTATGTCACTATCGATGAGATCACCACTGTCGTAGTGATGACAGTATCATAAGTAATACCCGTATTACTTATGATACTGTGATAGACATAACACTGTCATTTAATAGTCCGAATGGTATCCTGTTACATACGCAGGAATAACTTTTATTTCCACTGTTGAATATATTGAATAAATCCTGCCCAGCATACCAACTTTATTACCATCCCAGGAATTACCTTCATTACTCCTCAAAGTTTGGTTTAAATTAGGCCAGGGAAAAAATATTTGCTGCACGGACAGACAAATGGACGAGCATTCGGTGTAAGATTACTGTAAGATTATTGTATAGCAAGATTATTGATATTGTTATTGTTGTTGTTGTGGGAGTGTCGATGATGGTGGTGGTTACTTTTTTCATACAACTGGCCTCATCCTAAACACGTGGAGTAGCTCATAACAAAAATGTAGATTATTTATGTTTTTTGTCTAAATTGGGAATGACACCACGGGAGAAAGGATCGCCCTCATCCTCTCAGTGTCAGTGACTATACAGACTAAGTAACTAAATATCATTATATATTAGTTACTTTGACTACAGAGACACGCCCTCCACGCCCCATGTTTAGGGTTCCCTGCATAGTTATCCTCCAACAGTGACTTTACCATAGAGCTCTAGTGGTACAGGGTGGTGGGAGGAAGAGTCGCTCCATCTCTTAGTTATCATTATTATCATTATGATCATTATTATTACTATCATCATTAGAATATCATTTATATTATTATCATTGTTGTTGTTATAATAATATGTATTACCATTATTGTTCTTTTTATCATTACTATCATTATTATTATCATTATTGTTTTCATCATGATTATTATTATTATTACTATTATTATCATTATTATTACTATTATTATCATGAATCATTAGTTTTGGAACATTTTCAAGGTGGAAAGGGAGGTGAAAGGAAATACTGGGTGAATTTTTACCCGGCCATTTTCGCTCTGTTTTTGCTTCTCCCGGAGGAAGCCAAAACGAGCGAAAGTAGTCGGGAATAAACTCACCTCGTAACACCCGTGTCTCCTCTCACCTCCCTCTCCACATTATTATCATGATTATTCTTATCATTACTATTATCATTATCATCACTATCATTATCATCATTACTATTATCATCACAAATACTCCTAATTCCTTTTCCTCTCCGCGGTGCCAAGTAGAGATTAATTATTACCTGTGCCGAGGTGTTAACGTGTCCTTCGCCATGTGGCCGTGGCGGGGCGGCCACCCAACACCCACTGAAATACCTGCTCCCAAAATACTCCCCAGGTACACACGGAGGCCTATTTTTGCTACCTCTGTGCACCTGGCCAGATGATACTGAGATCTTGTTAGCATTATTGTAATTGTTATTATTATTTTTGTTATTATTATTTTTATTATTATTATTATTATTATTATTATTATTACTATTATTATTATTATCAATATTATCATTATAACCATTATTATTATTATTATTATTATTATTATTATTATTGACTGCCATTTGTTTTCCTACCGAGAGGGAGGTACATCAGGAATACACCAAGGAGAAATACCAAACCTCAGGAACCCCCGAGCCTCAGTACACCACTGTAGCACCTCAGTGAATGTTCCCTGTGTTGACTTTCCACTCCCAGCATAACACAGTGCCTTGCCTCAGACCTGTGTTCGCGCTCAACTTATGATGTATCCCAATAAACAATTCCTCGCTCTTCGTTAAGAAGCTGGCCAACACAGCACGCAGGGAACCTTGTTAGATATATACAGAGCCAGACACACTAAGAGGGAAAGAGGCTCGCCGAAATGGTGTGAACAAACGTACACGAGAGAGTAAGCATAGTGCACTGGGTATATGTTTTCCCATAATTCACCGCAATCCGTCACGTCACACCTCATGAAGTTACATTATCTTTTTCCTTACATCATAAGGAGGCTGCCCAAGGGCAGTAGAAAAGAAGAAAACACACACACACACACACACACACAGCACACACACACACACACACCACACACACACACACACACACACACAACACACAACACACACACACACACACACACACACACACACACACACACCACACACCACACACCACACACACACACACACAACACCACACACCACACACACACACACACACACACACACACACCCACACACACAACACACCACACACACACACACACACACACACACACACACACACACACACACACACACACACACACTATAACGCTAGCCCTAAAAAAGCAGATGGTAAAACAATGGCAAAAATAGTGAGTCAGTAGTCTGGGAGGTATCTTCATACTCTCAAATGAATTTAAGTCGTAGGAAGGTGAAAAATCAGAATCGAAGTTCCACAGTTACCAGTGAAAAAGATGAAAGAGTGAAGATACTGGTGAACTCTTGCATTAAAGAGATTGACATAATAGGGATGAAAATTGTTGACTTGTGCACCGAGGCCGCGGACGGGAAGGGGGAATGCAGTTAGCAAATTATGGAAGAACAGTAAACCTGAAAATAATGGTGAAAGATAGCAAAAGAAGCAACATTGTGGTGGTGCTTGAGAGATTGAAGACAGTCAGTATATATAAAAGGAGAGTTGGCGAGGCGAAAACATTTTGACCTACCCTGTTTGATTTAGAGAACTGTGTGAGTAATTCCCCTAAAACACGACAGGCATACTCCATACATGGGCGGAAGTATATATATATTTATATATATATATATTGGTTTTTTTCCCAAATATATATATAGATAGATAGATAGACAGAGATAGAGAGAGAGATATATAGATAAATATAGATAGATATAGATAGATAGATAGATAGATACATCGATACATATTCATTGCATATCAAAAAGAAAAAAAGAAAAGTTTATCAAAATCTTCTGCCGCATCGATCTGGCCAGGATTCGGACCTGATAGCTTCTGATACGTAGGTAGAAATGTTATTTGTAATACTACGAGGAGTTCATACACCATGAGTTCTTTTATGAAACAAAGATACATCAATATTGAAATGAATCACTTGCTATGTGACGTGTGTAATGGACGGAAGTATATTCAGGTGAGGTGACACAGTGGCCTCAATCGCCTTTGTGTCTACCTTTACCTTCCTCACGAACATGATAAACACTACGGTAGAAAAAAAAGGAGAACGAGGAAAGGGGAGAGAAGCGGCCTCATTATTCTTTTGCACAACACGACAGCCTTTGTGTGGCCGAGGATCACTGCATAACTAAACCCTGGTGTCCCTCGCCTCGCGTGACGCCTCCACCACCTTCCCCGCGATAAACACTACTAAACACATGCTATTCTGCCCACCATTCATGACGGATCCTTGTCTTCCTCATTCCGCGCAGTCAGATCTTAATGTTTCTGAGGCAAGTTTTAATATAAATCACCATAGACAAAGGTTCACATCCGTACCAATTAGTTTCTTGGTATACTTGATCGAGTTCCCTTTGTTCAAGGTGATATTTGTGTCACTCGTGTGTATCAAGACTGTGCCAAATAAAAAAAGAATTAACTACAGTAACGGCGCTACAGGTGATAACAACACACATACCATTGATGCCACAATTACACACGCAAGGTATATAGTAACCACCACAAAAAAGGTAAAAAAGAAAAGCTTAACCTGGTTCATGCCACATATTCCAGCTCTGTATGAAATCCACCTTTGATTTCACTCCGCAACCAATCCCCTCAAGCCTTGACATCACGCACAAGTCATAAACGTCACGAAATTCACAACACTGTCAGCAGCAGGAGCGAGTGAGCCAGCAAGCACGCACGAGATTATGCTTTCATTGGACACATAATCCCCTCTTCAAAAGCAACTCGGATACTTATCATCAATTACACAGCACATTTTTCACGTTCATAAGACGCTTACTGCCTTTCGGTATAGCGGGGTGTGGTGGAGCTTATGGCAGGCAACGGGGCGGCGTGAAACTAGGCTGGACAGGGCGGAAAAGGGCGGGAAAGAAAAGGTACACTCTTAGAAAAGAAGGGTAGGAAAAGGGTAGAAAAAGGGTGTTTGTAGTGATGAAATACTGCTACTCTTTTTCTACCCTTACAAATATACCCTTTTGCAACCCTAAATATACCCTTTTCTAACCCCAAATATACCCTTTCTCAACCCTCTCGTCTAAAAAGGGTAGATAAAGGGTAGATGAAGGGTATAATCGGCAGCATCTACCCTCCAGCCTGGACATAGGGTATAAAAAGGGTAGTGATGGTGCGATGTAACAATTCTACCCTTAATATACCCCCCATTTCTGAGAGTGTACAGCACGTGTCATCAGTGCCACGCGTGTTTTCTTTTTGCACACCCATGAAAACTGATGAAGGAAGTGAACCTTTGCCCAAGATAAGAAGCAGCGCTGAGTGTGACTCGATAAATAAATTACTATGAAAAGCATGAATGTGATATCGTTCACGACACACACACACACACACACACACACACACACACACACACACTCACACTCACACTCACACTCACACT
>JACEEZ010003624.1:7500-10000 GCA_016584305.1 Chionoecetes opilio | reverse complement strand
CGGCTCGAACTGGGCTGGTGGGTCTGGGGGGTCTGGGGGGTCTGGGGGTTTTGGGGGTCTGCAGCATCCACCAGTTGCAGGGCTCGACGCTGGATGCTGTCCAGCCTCCTAGTGTGCGAGGCTGCACACGACATCCAGGAGAGGGCGGCGTACTCTAAGTAAGGCCGTATCTGGGCCTTGTAGAGCAAGAGCTTCCCTCCCCTGTTGAGGAAGCTGGCTACCCTTCGCAGGGCAGAGACCTTGTGAGAGGCCTTTTTTTCAATGTGTTTGATGTGGCCGTCAAACCTTAGCTCTCGGTCCACCTCTACTCCCAGAACCTTGACGGCTTCCTGGAGTGGGAGAGGAACGCCACCAAACCGCAGCCTCCCTTCCAGTGCTGGCCCGGCTGCGGGGGACCGAGAAACCACCATTGCCTGTGTCTTCTCCGGAGCAAAGTTCACCTGCCAACGTGTACCTCACTCCTGTATAACACTCAGCTGCTGATTGACCTCATCAGCAGCACGCCCACTGTCATGTCGCGGGTAGGAGCAGGAGAGAGCACAGTCATCAGCGTAAGCCGAGACTGCTGGTAGCTGCTGGAGAAGATCGTCCACGTAGATGTTCCACAGGACTGGCCCCAGCACAGAGCCCTGTGGGACTGATGCTTCCACTGGCAGGGACTCAGAGGCCTGCCCGTTAACGACGACCTGGAGGGTTCTTCCCTGCAGGTAGTTCCCCAGGAGCAGCAGGAGGTCACCCTGGATGCCTTTTGCTCGGAGTTTTTCGAGAAGGCCTCTGTGCCACACCCTGTCAAAGGCACCCGCTATGTCAAGGGCCACCACAACAGTGTCCTGGCCGTCATCCAGGTCGTCTCTCTCTCTCTCTCTCTCTCTCTCTCTCTCTCTCTCTCCTCTCTCTCCTCTCTCTCTCTCTCTCTCTCTCTCTCTCCCCTCTCTCTCTCTCCTCTCTCTCTCTCTCTCTCTGTGTGTGTGTGTGTGTGTGTGTGTGTGTGTGTGTGTGTGGTGTGGGTGGGTGGGTGGGTGGGTGGGTGGGTGGGTGGGTGGGTGGGTGGGTGTGTGTGTGTGTGTGTGTGTGTATGTGTGTGTGTGTGTGAGTGTGTGTGTGTGTGGTGTGTGTGTGTGTGTATGTGTGTGTGTGTGTGTGTGTGTGTGTGTGTGTGTGTGTGTGTGTGTGTGTGTCAGCATATAACTCACTTTCACAGAGCGCCACGAGCATCTTTGACACTTGTTTTCTTTGAGGCTTTGAGTTCACTGCCACCTCCAGGTTCCTGTAAACCCCTGCGATCGATCTAAATCTGGTCCCTTTTGTGGATGTGAATGGTGGTGTAAGGAAACAGAAGGTAAAAGAAGAGAATAAAGAGGACTAGAGCAAAGTACAAAAGAAAGGAAAACTTGAGGCAGGAAAAGAGGGTAGAAGAGTAAAAAATATGACAGATTAACATAGAAAAGCATATATAATAAATGGGAAAATAGATTAAATCGATACATCAAATCGAAACTTTAAAATTTTGAGCAAAAACTGAAATGTAGTACAATGTTAGGCAGGAATTTTAATGATACACAGAAAACAGATGAATAAGAATGTCACATATCTCTCTCTCTCTCTCTCTCTCTCTCTCTCTCTCTCTCTCTCTCTCTCTCTCTCTCTCTCTCTCTCTCTCTCTCTCTCTCTCTCTCTCTCTCTCTCTCTCTCTCTCTCTCTCTCTCCATGGAGGTATATGATAAAAATCCCTTACACACACACACACACGCACATACTTACACACACACACACACACACACTCATACGCACGCACACATAAACACACTCACACGCACACACACACGCACACACAACACACACATATACACACACACACACACACACACACACACACACACACACACACACACACACACACACATACACATGATAGAGCTAGATATAGATGAGATAAAACATTGAGGGATAAGCACAGGAGGCAATGGGAATACGAGGAAGAGGTGGGGAAGGTAGTGCCGGCGGTCAGCCTCAGAAATAGACGCGATTAGCACCTTCCTTCACACCTGTCCGACACCTGTGATCAAGAAAAGGAGACGGTGTTTGTTTGCACGCCCCGATCAACCAAGGTCATCGACAGCATGAGATATCTATAGCACTGATCTCTCATGTGATATCTGATCTTATTTCTCCTTTTCTTTCTCAGTAGTTTCTTTATCACCTTACCAGATATATATTTCTTGTGTGCTTTTTCTGTCTATGTGTGTGCATGTATGTTTGTCTCAAAGTATATTTTTATTGCTATCTATTTTCTTGACATTTGGTTCTTCTTTTATTTGCTCGTTTATTTATATTTGTCTGTCTATCTTTACGTGAGCCCACCCGTCTATCGGTCTATTTGTTAATAATTCGTGCATCCATCAGTCTCTCTCTCTCTCTCTCTCTCTCTCTCTCTCTCTCTCTCTCTCTCTCTCTCTCTCTCTCTCTCTCTCTCTCTCTCTCTCTCTCTCTCTCTCTAAGC
>JACEEZ010003624.1:0-2500 GCA_016584305.1 Chionoecetes opilio | reverse complement strand
ACTGTCCCCCTTGACCAATAGGATGGGGTGTGTGTGATGTGTGAGGTCCCAACATTACCCTAAGATCGGCTTCTATAAGTTCTGAGTCTAAGCTCTTCCCGGGAAGGTAACAGCTGAAGATTGTGTGTCTAGCGCGTGATCAGGCCGTGGATGAATAACGCACACACGCATACGATCGCGTGTTCCGCACGTGATCATGCTATGGATGAATAACGCACACACACACACACACACACACACACACACACACACACACACACACACACACACACACATTAACACGTGTTTATGTGAGGAGACACACGTGAGGGATGCAGTCTCGCCTCGACACTCATGTTCAAAGGCCAACTTTAAAAGAGAAAAAATACTTGCGTTAAAAAGTTTCTTGATTTGTTTCCGATAGCGAGTAAAGTTTCATGGTGGTGGTGGAGGTGGTAGTGGTGGTGGTGGTGGTGGTGGTGGTTACGTAGCTGCCAGATGATGTAATGCAGTCTAAGGGAAGATGAATAGTCCATTACTCACGCAGGCGTCTTCCCTTATCTTGTGGCGCATAATAAATGTTGTTATGTAATTTATTAAGTCTGTAAAAATGATAAAAGGACTAATTGTAGAGATATTTTTTGAGAGCTCGATGTTCATATCGGGAATGGTTGCCGACACATTTTTTCTCTCATTAAAATAGATGGGAAGAAACACAACAATATTTGTTTTTCTATTACTTTCCTGAACTTTCCATCTATTTAACCTTTTTATGATTAGTCAAATTTTTATTTCATGCTATTTTTCATATTTTGATATCGTTTTGTTACAGGTCGGTACTAAGTTCTTAGCGTAATACGATACTTTAATAATGCGTCGAGCACGTGCGAATCACTTATAACTCCCTCCCGGTGCCGTCAAGCTTCAGTCACAGATACAGGCCTCGCGTCGCCGAGTGATGACGGTGCCACGGTCTCCTGGGGCCTCGCCAAGCCTCGCTCCGAAGCCCCGAATAAATTGAGAACTGATTAAAGGCCTCATAAAAACGTCACATTACACCTAAATTTCTAAGCCCTTTTTTTATCCCTAGCTATTCATTTGGTTTGATTGGCACTTTTGTATCCTTTCGTCACGGCCGACGGTCACCTACCTCACCCACGTCACGATGTAGCTCTAAGTCCGCCTCTGTCTCCTTGTCTTGTCTTTCGAATCTTTAAAAATAACAATGCACGGAATCCAAACTATAATAATTCAGACCAATATCTAATGAACAGTGAACTAAGCAATAATAGTTTTGCAGTTTTCACGAATTTTCCATCCCTAATCTTTCATTTCGTATTTTTTTTTCTCAGACAAAATGCAAAAACACTTATGAATAACGAATATTCATAATCACGATCATTATTATTCAAGTTATGATGTGGTGGCATTTCCTTATCTTCCTTACTTCCTTCTTTAAAAAAAATGATTGTGTAATTCTTACCGTGCCGTGAGTAACACGCGGAAAACGATCACATTCGGACGCCCTACTTTGGGGAATGATAATAATGTGTTATGCCGGGGCGAGTTTGAGTCACCGGGGAAGATTAACGTCATTCCTCAGCCTTTTGAAGCAACTTGTGTGTTTGCGTGTGTGTTTGCATGTGTGTTTAATTGTGTTTGCGTGTGTGTTGGATTGCGTGTGCTGGAAAGGAAGGCGGAGGTTCGATACTGTTTTGAAGTTTTCGATTAAGGTCACAAGAGAGAGAGAGAGAGAGAGAAGGGGAGAGAGGAGAGAGGGGAGAGATGAGAGAGAGAGAGAGAGAGAGAGAGAGAGAGAGAGAGAGAGAGAGAGAGAGAGAGAGAGAGAGAGAGAGAGTCTGAGAGAAAGAGAGAGAGATTCTGAGAGAAAGAGAGAGAGTTAAACATAGATGCCATTTTTTCCCTTCCTATCTTTCTTTACGCCTTATAAATCAAGTCTCTTCTTATGAGTCGCCTTGCAACTGTATCCCCAAATGTCATCATTTCATGTCATCATTCCTCGAGACCACCACCACCACCACACTCATCACCACCACCACCACCACACCCATCACCACCACCACCACACCCACCACCACACCACCACACCCACCACCACCACCACCACACCCACCACCACCACCACCACCACCACACCCACCACCCACCACACCCACCACCACACCCACCACCACCTCCACCACCACTTCCACCACCACCACCACCCACCACCACACACCCACCACCACCACCACACCATCACTCCACCACCACCATCACCACCTCCACCCCCCCCCACCCCCCACCCCCACCACCTCCACCCCCACCACCCCCACCCCCACCTCCACCCCCACCCCCACCTCCACCCCACCCCCACCCCACCCCCCCACCCCACCACCACCCACCACCACCCCCCCACCCACCACCCCCACCCACCACCCCCCACCCCACCACCACCACCCCACCACCCCCACCCCCACCACCCACCACCACACCACCCCACCCCCACCACAACCACCCC
>JACEEZ010003623.1:27500-42194 GCA_016584305.1 Chionoecetes opilio | reverse complement strand
TATTTTTTTTTTTTCCAACGCACATTTTGATTTTATTTTTGTACGGACTTCGAAATCTTTGAAATTTCCTTTTTTTGAAAAATACAAATGTTTTACTAAAAATCACTTTTTTTTATCTTGAAACCCATTTAGTGATGAGTCTTTTTCATAAAAAACTAAAAAGCATATCGCAAACCCTGATGTAAAACAAAAATTGAGTTCATATTCGAATCAGCACCCAAAATTTCAGTTGAATTTTTTTTAAAAAACCCTTTTTTGCCAGAAATATGTTTTGACCAGTGATATATAAATAAAGGGATAATTCTAATAAAAATTATTTGAATAAAAATAAATAGAAATATAATAAAATAAAATAAAAAAATAATAAAAATATAAATAATAAAATGATAATGCAATGATAAAAAAATTAATAAATTAATGATAAAAATATGATAATAATAATAATAATGTAATATTGTATAAAAAAAAATAATAAAAAACAAAAATTTATAATATAATAAAATTTGAATAATGATAATAAATTTATATAATAATATAAAAAAAATAAATGCCCTAAAATAAATTAATTCAGTTTTAACTAATCATGAGTTTTATAATTAAATGTCTTCCTAGAAAAAAAAAATAGAAAACCAGAAAAGAAAAGCAATAAAAGGAGTTTTTTTAAATAGGAAAGCGGAGAGAGAGAGAGAAGAGAGAGAGAGGGGAAAAAAAGAGAGAGAAGAGAGAGAGAGAGAGAGAGGGGGAGGAGAGGGGAGGGGAAGAGAGAGAGAAGAGAAGGGGGAAAAAGAGAGAGAGAGAGAGAGAGGAGAGAGAAGAGAGAGAAGAGAGAGAGAGAGAGAAGAAGAGAGAGAGAGAGAGAGAGAGAGAGAGAGAGAGAAAGAGAGAAAGGAGAGAGAGAGAGGGGCAGCGAGCGAGCGACGAGCGAGCGAGAGAGAGAGAGAGAAGAGAGAGGAGAGAGAGAGAAGAGAGAGAGAGAAGAGAGAAGAGAAGAGGGGAGAGGGGAGAGAGAGGAGAGAGAGAGAGAGAGAGAGAGAGAGAAAAGAGAGAGAAGAGAAGAGAGAAGAGAGCGGCGAGCGGCGAGCGGGGGGAGGAGAGAGGAGAGAGAGAGAGGAGAGAGGAGAGAGAAGAGAGGAGAGAGGGGGTAGAGGAGAGAGAGCGAGGCGAGGCGAGAGCGAGAGCGGGGCGGGGCGGAGCGAAGCAGAGCGAGAGCAGAGCGAGAGCGAGAGCGACGAAGCGAGAGCGAGAGCGAGGCGAGAGCGAGAGCGAGAGCGGAGGGAGAGCGAGAGAGAGAGAGAAAAGGAGGATCAATCAAAACGTTTATTTGAAAATGTAACATTATACAAATACATAAAATTAAGGGTACAAATAGACAAGGGCGAAACCCCCATGATTTTGCGGGGAAGGGTTGCCATGAAAAATTAAGTTAGATAGTAAAATTTAATTACTTCGATATGCATATACAAAAGACATTTTTGTTACATACATATTAAGCCTTTATGGGGCTTGGCAAATTTTGGGTACTGTTTTTGATTTGGAAAAGGGTTTACTGGCTGTAATAAAGTGAGCACCCCACTGGGAAAACATTGGCACAGCTGCCTCTAAAAGAAAAAATTTCGGCTTCCTTACAAATGGGGGAGTGTGGCTTCTCTTCTTTTTTACACGGTTAATTTTTCATATTGATGTTGTCACTCCCCACCTCCCACATGTACTTAACCCCTAACCTTAGCCTACTATAACACCCCTCTGGTCCCTAGTAATTAGCCCTTTTTGATGTATGGGGTTGACCCCCATTTTTTTAACCCCCTATATGTATGAGAAAAACAGACGACCGAGCTGCTGTAAAAAAATTTTGGGGTACGCCGTAGGTCAATAAAAAGTGAAATATAATTTTTCAAATTTTGGGAGGAGTTTTCTTATGTAAAAGAATTTTAAAGGGGTGGTTTACCCGTTTCAATTTTTTGGTTTTTGAGCATTTTTGCTATGCAAAATGGACTTTTTATTTATAGCAAAACTGTTTAAAAGTGCGATTTTGGCATAGTAAAATTGCTAAAAGGAAAAATGGAAAAAGAAAAATGCTTTAGATTTTCTTTACATAGGAATTGGTATCCCAAATTTGAAAAAAAAATTTTCTTTTTATATGGCTACCCTCCACGGTACCAAAAATAGTTGGTTTGGGGTTACGATGGGAGGAAGGCAAGACCGGGGCGATGGCCCCCACAAACTAGGGGAAAATGCCCCCAAGGTTGATCAGGGAGGAACAGTGCCAGGACAGAGGACCCATCTGGAAGGTACTTTGGTTTTTTTTTGTACCCAGAGGCCCCGGTGCCACCTGAAAAGCCTGCGTTAAGGGGCTCGGGCTCTCTATGACTGCGGGTGACATACGACCCACCCCCCTGATCGTAGGGGGGGGCAAGGTGACTAACTAGGCCACACGGGGTGGAAGGGTGGTATCAGCCCATTTGGAAAAAGGCTGGCGCAAGTTCTTCGGAGTTATGCGTGTTGCACACAAACGATTTGCCCCTGCGCCCCCTATCACCACTCGAGGGCCCTACCTCATCTGACACTGGCTTCACGGGTCTAGTGTGCAGTTCTGCTGTCCAGCGTGAATGAGATCTAAAACCAGAGTTCAGAGGAGTCCAGGCGGTGAAGATTCAGGGAGATCCCGGGGAGATACCTGGTAAAAGTCCACTGACCAGCAGGTCTCCTACCAGGGGTCCAAGGCTGTAAGCTGGGCTTTCTCCCATCGAGCTCAGGAGATAAAATGGGGGAAAGGTGTCCCATCCAGATTTTTCCCACAGCCCATCGCTCGTGTACATTGGCCCAAAAGCATGGACGACTGGCAAAGAACTGAACCCCCGGAAATCTAGTCAAGTACTCCCTCAGGTTTTTTCAAACTCTACTACGCATCAAGGTTTACCACAGACTAGAGGGCGGCCCAGCAAAATCCTCACCAGCGGAGTGAGAAATCGCAGCCCAAAAGGGCCAAAAAGCTGTGACCTTCAGTGCGGAAGACATGGTTCGCACACTCAGAATGGTCCCCTCTCGTGAGGCGAGTCGAGTGGGGACGACCGCGGTTCACCGTGACCCAGATTTTGAAGCTGAGGGCTGGCGAGGAGTATGGGACCCGTGTAAGACCCGCATCACCCCAAGCTGAAAATTGTCAGCCCCACTTGCGACCTGATCAGCTGGCAGCCCGGGCCCGGTGCACGATCCCGGGATTCACCTTTCACTGTCCGGGGAATCAGATCCAGGAATCCTGGGCAAAACCGTACGAGGTTCCCGGGGTTCTCTATTACACTCAGAGCACAAAGAGTGGAAGCAGGGGGCAGAGGCGCGGCAGCAGTGGTGGGGCAGCAGGCCGAGACGGGTTCATCCCGGGGGCGGCCCACACCGGGAGACCAGCTCTGCTTCAAGTTATGAAGGACAGATGGACAGTTTTAGGCCCAAAGTAGAGGCTTGACACTGTGAGTAGTGCCCTTTAAACCAAATGATTAGAAAGACTTACCACGCTAGCTTTGGAAATCATATTGGTGCATGAGCAATACACAGCCACCGGAACTGCTACTCTTTTAAACTTATTCGATAAGGGTGCAATTAAAGTGGATTTTGCTGTAAAAATTGCTCAAAAGCAAAAAGGAACAGATAAAATCGTCTTTGAATTCCATTTTACATAGGAAATTGGCATGCCAAAATTTAAAAAAAGAAATTTTTTTTATCGCTACCCTAAAATGTCTCTTATTGTAAGTTTCCCTTTACTCACCCGTTCGCTTTTAGACGGCCCAAAGGGGCAGAGGGAGCGGAAATCCAACACCATCCTTTGTGTAGCCTGTTGGCAGTTCATCTGCACGCTGTTCCCGCTATCCCCCAGGTGATGGGGCCATATAAATTCACCCCACTTCCGACACGTTATTTATACACGTCTAATAAATTTTTTTCACGAGGACGGGGTTTAAGAAAGGTTCCGGATGTTATCGAGTAGGGCAGTCGTGCTGTCAGGCAAAGACGACGTCTCCGGCCTCTCCGCTTGACTGCTGCCAGAGCCGCTGCTATCCCGAGAAGCTCATTGGGTCGAGGGAGCAGCAATCAGACGTTCGGATGCTTAGCTCCCGGCGATCACCCCGGCTTTCTCCCTTGTGTACACGCCCCCGCCCCTCACGCCCGTCCTCATGCGCGACACGTCCGGTGTACAGATTTGGGAACACTCAGAAGTCAAGGAGGGCGATTCATTCTACTAAAGACAGTCCTGCCTTATCAGCTCACATGTACATTACAACTTCTTAACCTTGATGGCAGAATAGGACACATTGAAATGGCAGTTCCCAGGGGGAGATCACTGGTTTGTGCTCCCTATTATCCATGTATTTATCAACTTAAATGAACTGAGCCATTTCCTGATAGATGAGAGCCAAACATTACACTTTTCATTTACCACTTAGGAATTGAAAGAGCCTCAGATATCTGACCATCAACATTAGTATTTAGTGATCTCATAATTTTGAGGGCTGCCATTTGCTGTACTCTATGTGGAGAGGCTGGTAATCCTATCTCGGTCCTTGCACAATCCTGCTAGGTTGATCTTGGGCGCCCTAAAATTATCCTTAATTGCTGTATTTTGAATGAATTCAAGTGCTTTCAGATTTTCCTTTGTGTACGAACGTTTAGGTTTGCTAGAGTTAGTCTAATGACTGCTCTGATTAAGGAAACATATAGCCTCTTAAGGGACGGGGACTGACGACCCCACGTCCTCCCCATGCCACCTTCCTTCAACGCTTGTCGAGGCTGACAGATGTGCTTCAGTCTGGTGACTTCGTGTGCCTTGTGTTGCAATGCCAACAAGTACACCATATACTTGTAGGTGGAGACTTCTTCTAGAATTTTCCCTTGTATTTTAAGGAAGTAAAATATATCCCGATGCGGGTTTATACGCACCTTGCCTTTCCTCTGGTGAATGATAGGCCACCGATGGGTTGCACAATCTTCCCAGTGTTCGCACGCGTTTTTTATGTGTGTTTGTGAGTCAACGTGTAGCATATGTCCATTAGCATAACAGTAATAACAACCCATCAATTTGTAGAAGCAATGATATTCATAAGTGCGTTGAAGAGTCGTTGCAGCTAGAGACCGTGTGGTGGAATTAGGAACCCCTGTGGTGTTCCCTAATTTCTGTGTTCCACCTGGAGTAAGCCCCCTCAAGTAGACTCGACTGTGTCTGTCTGTTGGTAGTCTTGTACATCTGATGATGGTTCCCCGAGGTCATGATAGATAGTTGGGATAAGATACACTGGGTTGGCTCTATCAAAGGCTCCCTTGAAATAAAAAAAAACTTACACCTCGTTCCTTATGCAGCAAGGACTCTACGAATGCAATTTTGTGTGCTCCTTCCAGGAAATGAACCCAACAAATTACTGAGAGCTGGGGTTTGATACTATATAGTAGACGATCTAAGGCTATTCTTTCAAACATTTGCCACAGACAAGAGGTGAGAGATATTGGTCATGAAGGACCCTGGTTTTCCTGATTTGGAGAATAGGACAATATAGCTTTTTTTCCAGGGGTTGGTAGGCGTCCCCCGCCTCCATATCATGTTGTAGAGTCGCAGAACGGGTTGCCATCAATCGTCCGTAGGAAGCGAATACCATCGTAAGGTGACCCCATCATATGCCGGTGTCACTAATAGCTTGCCTTTCCAGGCTCCTACAGCTCCTCTTCGGTGATGGGCAGGTTATCGGAGACATTAGGGTCGAGTAAGCTGCTTCAATCTTCCCAAATTCGTGATCTGGCGTTGGTGGCAAGAGCACTTTGCATCTGCAGGGGCAGACAGTCATAGCTAGAGGGAGTCCGCCCCTCCTGCATGATTCGTTTGCTCCTTCTTTTGATGGGTCCAGGGTAGAGGGGCGATTGTGCTTTCTTCCCTTGTACCTCATTTTGATCTTCCTTGACACTTCAGCAAGTGGCGTTCTGTGATCAATGGCTTGTAGAAAGGGCGTCCAGTATTTTTTCTCTTGATTTCTTTTGACATCTTATACTTGATGCCCCAGCAGCTTGATATCGTCAGGTATTATTGAGTGGGGTTGTTTTGCCATCTCGATGCTTATTGTCTTGTATTGTCCTGTCAATCCTGACGGCTTCATCAATGTTATACCATCTCTTCATTGCATTCATTGTGTTCCTCTTTCCATGCTGACTGTCATCTTAATGTTAGCCTCCATGGGTGTACTTATGTCTGTATTGAGCTCTTCTGTCGATGAGGCGTGTACAATGTTTATCAACATTATGTCATTTGTTCCCTAATGCGTTGCTCATGTTTTCTCGGAACGACACATCTCTTCTGGGCACACTGTGTTCTCCTACTGTGATCAGGAGGGGAAGAGGCTCTCTCCATACACACAAAGTGGTCGGTATCAACGTATAACCGACCATCACAGTGATGACTCGTGCAGGGTCATTGATCAGACAATATAATCAAGCTTGTTCCCCTGTAAATGTTGTTGGCTCATGTCCATTGAGAATATTCAGAACATCTTGGTTGTTTTTCCATGAAAGAGACAAGCTTTTTCCCATTATTGTTGGAGCGCACAGAGGCATTATCCTCCCGCTTTAATGGTAGGCATTCAGAGCACCCTCAAAAGGTTGTAACCATCATCAGTTCTCAACTGCTGAAGTCAAGCATGTTATCCGTTAAAAATAGCAATTATGATTTTAATAAGGATTTTCCCATTTGTATCATATATATTGATTGCCTTGTGCTTGACTGTCATCCACCCACAAAGCGTGTTCAATACAGTCAGCTGGGATGTTCTTCTGAAATACAAGCCGACCTCTGTAGCGACGATGTGCGGGCGGGACTCTGTATGCTGTCCAACTGTTAAGAGCTGAACCTCTGATCTGTATATTATCTGTGGTCATGGCGTGTTTCTTGTAGACACATATGTCAAGGTCATTTTGAAGGGAGAACTGTTGTACTTCATGAGTCTTTTTCTAAGCCGTTTGATGTTCCAGGTTGAATCTTAGGCGACCTGTCTTCATAGTGCGTCTAATTATTCTTATAAGAGTCCCTTCCTGTTGTTTGTTTCTTCTCTAAGTTTAGTTATCAAAGTCATGACATCCGCATTAGGATGTTGTAAGGACGCGATACGTTCCTGTGTTTTTCTTAAGTACAACCCGGATATCTTTGATATGGAAGTCATGCAGCCATATCGTCTTGTTCATAACAGTTAGGCTGAGGTATCAAGTTTCTCCTCATAGCATCTTGTGGTGCTGTAGAGTGCCTTGGCTGCTGCAATACTTCCTTGTAGGGCATCAATACGTGCATTGACTTGCTGGCAGTGCAGACGCAAGGCTCAACGTTGCAGCCACCGTTTCAATCAGATTGTGACGGCTGGCGACAACCTGTGGGGAATGGAGTGTGTGATACAAGGGGGAAGCGGATTTGGCTGAGTGCTGGCGTTCCGTGTTGGAGATAGTCGGTTGTGGTGCGGCCTATGGCTGCGTGTCGCGGGAGGCTTGTTTAACCACGCTAGAGGGGTGGGAAGTCCTGAGCAGCGTCTGGGCTTGGTGCTGGGCTTGGTGCATGGGCTTGTGCGGGCTTGGTGCTGGGCTTGGTGCTGGGTACTTGGTGCTGGCTGGTTCTGGGCTGGTGCCAGGCTTGTTGGGCCAGGCTTGGTGGCTGGGCTTGGTGCTGGGCTTGGTGCTGGGCTTGGTGCTGGGCTTGGGGCTGGGCTTGGGGCCAGGCTTGTGCTGGGCTTGGTGCCGGCTTGTGCTGGGCTGTGCGTCTGGCTTGGTGCGTGGGCTGGTGCTGGGCTCGGTGTGAGGGAGGAGGTGGTTCCACCCCCACCCTTGACAGAAAGCTCAAGGATCCACGACACTTACTTAGGCGCATGGTGCTCGCTCTGGCATTTAGCACACTTGGGAACTACCGTCCTGCCATCGGTTAATTTTTCTTTACAGCAGTGGACAAACGGACATAGAACAGCCTGCACAAAACGACACCTGGGCGTCACCTGCAATTAACACTAGTGTTCTCCCACCGAACATCTGCCCCACGCAGGCCGCCCCTTCGACGAGGCCAACCCGTTGCCAGTGGCTCTGCTGGGAGTAAGCTGAGGCTGGCTGCCGAGCCCACTCCCATCGTCCCTCACCCCGAGGGATTCTTCTTCCTTCTCTTCGTCTCACACAGACTCAGGCACATAAGTTAGGTCTGGGAATAATATTCTTGATCCTGATGTTTTTCCCACGCATGTGGGTATTTCGAAGTGTTGTGGTATCTCACGCACTGCACAATATCCAACAAGCTCATTACCAGACCTACGTTTGTTTATTCCAATCCAGTCCGCGCTGCAGGCACGGGTACTTTGTTGTTATCCAATGTATTCGGTGTTGATGGATGCAAACCTAGCTTGATATAATGTTTGGTGCTTCTTTGCGGGGGATATAGCACCACATTACTGAATCCTTTTGTTGTCAAGTTTTTCCGAGTTGCATTCTCGAACACTGACAACCATTATTCCTACTTTCCAAATCTTGCTTTACTTTATAGGCCGCCTGCCTGGCCGTCTGCGGCCAGTTACACTTATCATCCTCTGAGAGATTGGGCGTCGTGTGGGATAGTATAAATATGGTATTATATCTACCGACTTGCCTGAAGAAGAAGTGGCGCGCGTGTGGGTCTAGGGGTACTGTTTACTGTTGTTATGTTTGTGCGAGGGGCCAGCACCAGTGGTAGTATTGAGTCCCAGTAGTGCTACCAGCCGTCATGTTATTCTGAGTCTCCTCCTTCTCTTCTTCTTGTCTCACACTCAGTGGAAGCTTATCATTACTTGATTCAGAGTCGTGTTATCTTTCTTTGATCCCCCATCATCATGTGCATGATTTCCTTGTGGGAACGCGATATGGTTTTACAATATTTCAGATTAATACGTTGTAGTAGATAAGCCAGTGGGGACGTGAGCCACCGCAGGAGGCAGGCCCTGCCCACCTCGCTCTGAGGCGCCGTGCTCGTTCTCCAGTCGTTCACTGCCATCATCCATTATGCGAAGCGTGGAGGCGTGGTGTGTAACGAGCACAAACTCATTTCATCCCGCACTTCTTACTACGCAGAGACCCCCGACTCAGTGGCGAGGCCAAGATAGGTGGCGGGCCGTGGTGAGGAATGTAAGACAAGGAGGGATGGGGGGGGATACAAAGATACAAAAGCAAAAACAGCTAACAGCAACAGACCGATAGTTCCCTTACAATGACTGTGTTGCTTTAACTATACTACACTAACTAGATAATAAGAGAGAAAGGATAGGAAGGAGAGGCTCCTCCTTCACCCACCCTCCTCCAGCCGAAGCTGGCGGAAAGAATGATACATGCAATATAGAAAACTGTGCATGAATTTTGTGAGGAAGTTGGAAAGCTGTAATCTATGGCTGACTACTACTAGTTTGTGGTGGTAGGTCAATTAAGTGCTCTGAAGCTGTAGGTCATGTTTACATGTGTGTTTTGTAATGGGTGTGAACACAGTGTGGAGGTTAAGGGTGGTGGCGGCAGCTTGCTGGCGCTTTTCTTGGGGAGGCGGCAGTCATCGGCCCAGCTCGTTTCAATCACTGCGGATTGTGTACTTTCCATGTAGGACGCCCGTACACTTCATGCCTTCCTGCAGCAGTTGACCCCTGGTACCTTAAATCCCGATGGTGTCACTAACTGTCAGAACCCTAACTGACCAACACCCGTCACAGTCGAGAGTAGTAGTGGTAACCGTTCTCGGGGCTATCTGTGTGTGTTATGAGGTTCTATGTAGTGTTGGTGTAGGCTCAGTGTGGGAAGTTCAGGGGTGGTGCGGCAGCCTTGTCCTGGCGCTTTCTGGGAGGCAGCAGTCAATCAGGCCCAGCTTCCGTTTCATCCACTGCGGTAGTGCCACTT
This sequence comes from Chionoecetes opilio, assembly GCA_016584305.1. Lineage (NCBI taxonomy): Eukaryota > Metazoa > Arthropoda > Malacostraca > Decapoda > Majidae > Chionoecetes > Chionoecetes opilio. The sequence goes on along the minus strand of JACEEZ010003623.1, from coordinate 32,291 downwards.
TCCAAGTAGGACGCCGTGCACTTCAATGCCCCTGCAGCATGTGACCCCTGGTATATAAATCCTCGATTGTGTCAGTAACATGACAGAGCTCCTTAACTGAACACAGCCTCACAGGTCAAAAGTTGTAGTAGTGACCGTTTACTCGGGCTGTCTGAGACGTGTGGGAGGGTTGTGTAGACACGACTCGCAATCATTTTAACGCATGAAGTAAGTTTCAGAGCCGCGGTTAATTTAATTATTCCGATATAAAAGTGTCAACCGGGATTTGATATGAAATCATTTATCGAGGCGACTTTTAAAGGCATTCTATTTGTATTTGATTTACCTACGTCTGACGGCATGCCCTTCCCATCGGTTACAACACTGTTTGTGAAGAAGTACTTTTGCTTCGTTTCGTTACAACCGTTTCCTGCTTATTTTTTAAATCCGTTGTTTCTAGTTGAGCTTGACCGGTCTAGCGTGAAAAGATTTTCTGGGACTACGTTCGTAAATCCGTTGAAGATTTTGAATACTTCGATGAGGTCACCTCTTATCTTCGTTTTGTTAAAGTGGTAATAAGTTAAGTCTTTGAGCCGAATTTTCCGTAGCGATTTATTTCGCAATCTAGGTATTCATTTTGGTTACTCTCGCTGTATTTTTTTTCTATTTATCTATGTCCTTTTGTATATAGAGTGACCTAGACGGACACAGTATTCTAGATGGGGGCGAACAATACGCTCGGTTAAAAAGTGTGAGTCTAACTTTTCAGATTTGAAACTGAAAGTTTCTTCAATAAAGCCAACCAATTTTATTTTGCAGTTTTTAATAAAAAACTCTATAATTTGGTTATTCGCTTGAGGATCTTTCGGATTATAACGCCTAAATCTTTTCTTTACACACTTGTTTAGTTGAAATCGTTCCATCACGTAATTTTATGGGGTTGTTACTTACCGATATGTAGTACATGGCATTTGTCAAGGTTGAAATTCATTTGCCATGTTTTTGACTTTCTGTTAGCGTGTTTAAGTCGTTTTGTATGGAGTTGCCTGAGATTTCTGTAGAAAAGGTCTATGTTTGTGATTTTCGTGTCATCACAATTTCGATATCTGCATGTGATTCCCTCGTCATGTCAATTATGTATATTAAGACAGGATAGGTCCGAGATGAAGGGAGGAAGGTTGATGGGGTGACGCCGAGTGGGTGGTAAGGACAGACCGTTCCCACATAGCACCGGAGGGACGAGGAGACTGAGATGCGGCTATATGGGGTGGTGGGCAGGAAGGGCGGAAGGGTGGTAATGTTCAAGGACACCGTGCTGGGTTTGGCCTGAGACATTCCAGGTCACAGTGCCTCTGCCCCCCACACTCTGCCTCCCACTCACAGCACCACAGTAAATTTAGCAGATTAAATCGGTCACAGGTTACGCACTTGTTTCTCACACTATGTCGCACTGAGGTAACTTTACCTTGCGCTAGTCGTGAATGTAACTTAGATGTACTGTACAAGGTGTTTTGAATGCCCAGGTGAGCATAAAACACGGAGCTCGCCTGTGACCACGTCCTCTCTCTCCTCTCTCCCATCACCGACCGAGAGAGAGAGAGAGAGAGAAGCTAGAGAGAGAGAGAGGGAGAGCGAGAGAGAGAGAGAGCGAGAGAGAGAGATGAGAGAGAGAGAGAGAGAGAGAGAGACAGAGAGAGAGAAGACAGACAGACAGAAAGACAGAGAGAGACCGACAGACAGAGACGAGAGAGAGAGAGAGAGAGCGACAGTGAGAGAAAGAAGAATAGATAACAGTGCTGCACCATTTCTTGTCCAGTCGATGTGCTACAGCTGTGTTTTGTGTGGCCGAGTTTATAAACCATCATTAGTGGTGTTCCACCGGCTATGTTGTGGCATGAACTCACCACCTCATTGAACTACGACCTCTCGGCGCCAACTACAAAAGCCCGTATCATGTGGCTACAGTGCATTTCATGAACCTACGAAATGGGGCGAAGACAGTACAGCAATGTATAATGCCTAACAGTTCAGTTCTTTACGTTAAATACACACAACCTTCCAAACAAGGTCCCTCTCTATCGAAACTTTACTTCCTTCTTTCTCAATGTGTGACGTTTCTGCTACTTGACGAATTGTTAATTGATTCCTGCGTATTAACAGGCACAACATCACTCAGTATAGATAAACATTACAACTTGCCTCTCCATGCCCTACTTCTCCCCCAAAGAGGATGGATCGGTGATACGTGCAGGTTAGTTAACTCCGGTCCCTTGCACAGATAGAGTACACTTCTCTCTTTTTCAGACGATCTCTCTCAACGCAGATCTTTTAAGCAAGGATGAATGAAAGGCTCATTTTATCAACCGCTCCCTGCTTTTAATTGCCTCGTTCCCTATCACTCGCAAGCCCACAGCAGTAGTGACTCCTGTTACAGTTTTTTCATGGATATTGGAATGTGGAGAAAAGTAACTGCGTGTTCTCCCTTTACCCTCCCACCGCGGCTGCCTGTGCACGTGACAGTGTGCAGGATATGCCTTTATTCCTTTCCTTCCTTATAGCGATCAGCTGGGGTTGGGTCGTATCAAATTAGGGCGAGACATGCTAATAGTGTGTTTTGTGGGGCTGTCGTGTGTATGATTCCTAGAGTTAGAAGCTGTCATGTGAAGCATTGTGGCAGTGGCGCTTTATGAGGATGTTATCCCCCTTTTCCCAAACTGTTATTATATAATTATATAAATATACATACATATAATTAATTTTTTTTTTTCTTTTTCAGGTGTCGTATTTCATCGGCGAGAGACGGACCGGACGATCGACTGGCGACGTTGGAGACCTCGAGGAGACCACCACTGCCGGAAGACCAGCCGGCCCGCAGGTCGTGCGTTCAGAGAAAGTCGGGTTTTGGAGTGGAGAGGTAGAGTAGCAGCCGACTACCTCTCGAAGCTATGTTGAAGGCTGGTGATGTAGAGAAGAATCCGGGACCAGAATCCGGTGTCGTGGTAGCTGTGGAATTCAACGTAGGAGGCCTGGAATGTCCGTTAACATGGAAACGCCACAGGCACCCGCCAAGAAACTGTGCATCATACACCAGGCAGTATCCGACGGAGATAAACATTTTGTCAGTCCTCAAAGCCATGCCTCCTGGTTAACCTTACTTGAAGCCGCCAAAGTCAGGAACCATGTCCCCATTCTAGACGTTTCAAAAAGCTTCAGGACCAAAGAAGTTCCAATTATATTCTATCATCGAAAATGTAGAAGCATGTTCACCATGAAAAGAGACTTGGAAACTCTGAAAAGTAAAGCAGGTGAATGTAGTAGTGATCTATCTGGTAGTATGGACTGTCCTCAAAAAAAGTCTTCCAGAACATCAACACATGAATCAAGAGTTTATGCTCCGATCTGCGTATTCTGTAGCAAGGTCAAGTTCAAAAAGCACTCCAATACACGTGAAACATTACGCTAGCTTCACAACTGAGAGTAGATCAAACACTAAGAGAGAGTGCCGTCAGAAATGCAGACGGCAGGATGATAGCACTAACCAGTAGAGACATTGTTGCCGCAGAGGCACACTACCACGCTTCATGCTATAGGAATTACACTAGGAACAAAGAGGACAGCAATGAGAATGAAGAAGAGAAAGTAACAGATGAATTTATACTGTATCACAAGTTGAAGGAGAAGCTTACCAAGAACTTTTCGAATACATCAGAGAAGATATTATCCCCAACAAGAGGATTATACCAGTCACCTCCTTGACCACAAAATTGGAATCATTAATGTTGTCTGGTGGAGTTAATCTTCGAAGGATTCAACAAAGAAGAATATGCACAGAAGACTGAAATCCGAGCTTGGAGGTGCAGTAGAAATATTTTCCGACGACAAGGGAAAGTTGTTGATGGTTCCATGCTGTGTCTCATTAAAGGATGTTGTCTTGGAAAATCAAAATCTACATAGGGAGCTCAAGCTTTGGAAGGCAAAGTCTACAGATATCAACAAGATCATAGATCAGACTTCGTCACATATCCGAACGGCCATCAAGAAGGACATGATTTTCACCCCGTGGCCATATCATCCGTCTGATGTAGCTACTCATATCGCCATACCAAATGAGTTACAGCGATTTCTGGTCGGGCTCCTCACTGGAGATACAACTAGTACTACGAATAAATCCCAAAGGACTGCTATTCTTGTCGAGTCATTTAGCCAGGACATGATATACGCTGTTACACGGGGCAGTATAAACCACCAAAAATTCATAATTATTGGGTTGTATTTTGGCGGCCATTTTGGAAAAAGGGAGATAACTCATATAAAGCTGCCACCCCCACAATGCTATCACATGTTTTCTAACTCTAGGCATTTATACCTTCTCAAAAAACACTCTTAGCATTCTCGCCCTAATTTGATACCGGTGAGCAAAATTTCGGACCGGGGCTGACCGACTATTACCGCTTATCATATTATTTTGCAACATTACTTGAAATTGAGTCTTGTTTCTAGTGGGGAGTATCACGTCTCCTCGTTCTTGGTATTGGCATATCCTTATTTGTTATGCATCCTGATATTGTTCTGTATTATAAAGGCAAAATAAATAGCAAATAATTATTTAGTAGATGTTCTGTTCGTGAAATTTCTTTGATTGTGAGAAATGTTACGGAAGGAAGCACCGTTTGCCTTCCATTACGCAAGAGAATGTGGCAGTCGTTCAATCACAGCCTCGATGGTAAACATAATTAGTGACAACGTTAGCACTAATCATTAACGTTACAACTACATGTCTCAAGCGAGATGAGTGATACCACGAAATGTATA
>JACEEZ010003623.1:5000-20000 GCA_016584305.1 Chionoecetes opilio | reverse complement strand
CATACGCTGCTCCTTTCCTCTCTGTGCCATGTAAGGTTGCACATACAACGTTACGTAGGGAAAGTTATAGGTGCTTACGGAATTTAAACGAGTGTCATTATCTAGTGCAGGTAAGTGAGTAATGTATACTGGCTGGATTATATATGACTGGCCGGCAATTAACTCCCTTGGTAAATGTCAGCCCGCCGTCGATCTGTTGAACCGCCGCCCTCTAGTCGAGAGTTGCGGCTAAAGGACCACTCTTACAGATCGGGTAGGTGCTAAAGGGAAAGTGTATGTTGCTCAAGGAACTTAAGGAAATCTTTGCTGTAGACAATACCCGTGACGACCACCTCCATGAAGGGACTACTCAATGTACTTATTCAAGGCCACACGTCATTGTTCGTATCCACTTAAAAACTCTTAGTGGTTCCACCAGAGACATCACGACCTACCGTGATTAAACCCAATTTGTGTAATAGCAAACGGTCGTTGATGCTTAAATTCAGCTGCGTCTTACACTCACGACGCTAATAAGCTGAACACAGGTAATCTAACTTGCAACACTGACAGGAGAAACCTTAAGAACTACGGTTAGTTTTAAGGAATATCTAACGGTGTTTTGAAACCCTCTCGCACTAACGGTCTTTAGGTTGTAACCTCGGTTAACTATGGAGGTGTAACGGTGCACTGCGGCCTATAGGTTGTACGATCACCAACGGACTCAGATATACGGAACAGTTGTATTGTACGGTCGTATTAAAGATGTTCTTATAACGTCGCTATAACGGTTGTGTGTGTATTTTTGATTATAAGTGCGCCAGTGTATCACCACTCAGAGCCAAATGAAGCCCTGTTCATTGTCGTTATTAATTTTAACGCGGCCATTTATAGCAGTGAGCTAACCACCGCGGCGCCGACTGAATCAGGGTTAAACCCGAGCCGCGTCAACTCAGCCAAGGGCACCTCAACCACAATACCACCGCGGCCCCTCACCTCACCACCAAGGCCATCTCACCACCGCGTCCACCTCACCACCACGGCCACCTCACCACCACGGTCACCTCACCACCACGGCCACCTCACCACTTCCCCACCAAGCCATCTCACCACCACGGCCATCTCACCACCAATGCCACCTCACTACCGCGGCCACCTCATCACCGCGGCCACCTCACCACCGCGGCCACCTCACCACCGCGGCCACCTCACCACCACGGCCACCTCACCACCGGCCCACCTCACCACCGCGGCCACCTCACCACCGCGGCCACCTCACCACCGCGGCCACCTCACCACCTCGGCCACCTCACCACCACGGCCACCTCACCACCACGGCCACCTCACCACCACGGCCGCCTCACCACCACGGCCACCTCACCACCACGGCCACCTCACCACCACGGCCACCTCACCACCGCGGCCACCTCACCACCGCGGCCACCCTCACCACCACGGGGCCACCTCACCACCCGGCTACTCAACCTCACCACCACGGCCACCTCACCACCACGGCCACTTCACCCCCGCCCCCTACCCCCTCACCACCGCGGCCACCTCACCACCGCGGCTACCTCACCACCTCACACCACGGCCACCTCACCACCACGGCCACTTCACCCCCGCGGCCACCTCACCTTCGCGGCCACTTCACCACCAGGGGCCACCTCACCACCCGGCTACCTCCCACCTCACCACCACGGCCCACCTCACCACCACGGCCACCTCACACCACGCCACTCACCCCACGGCCACCTACACCCGGCCACTTCACCACCACGGCCACCTCACCACCACGGCCACCTCACCACCACGGCCACTCACCACCACGGCCACCTCATCACCTCACCCCCCCAGGGCCCCACCTCATCACCACGGCCACCCTCACCACCAGGGCCCAAACCTCACCACCACGGCCACCTCACCACCACGGGCCACCTCACCACCACGGCCACCTCCCCAAACACGGCCACCTCACCACCACGGCCAGCTCACCACCACGGCCACCTCAACCCACCACGGCCGCCTCACCACCACGGCCCCCTCACCACCACGACCATCTCACCACCACGGCCACCTCACCACCGCGGCCACCTCACCACCGCGGCCACCTCACCACCGCGGCCACCTCACCACCGCGGCCACCTCACCACCACGGCCACCTCACCACCACGGCCACCTCACCATCCACGGCCATCTCACCACCGCGGCCACCTCACCACCGCGACCACCTCACCCCCGCGGTCACCTCACCACCGCGGCTACCTCACCACCTCACCACCACGGCCACCTCACCACCACGGCCACCTCACACCACCCCCCGGCCACTAAACCCCCCCCCGCGGCCACCTCACCTTCGCGGCCACTTCACCACCACGGCCACCTCACCACCGCGGCTACCTCACCACCTCACCACCACGGCCACCTCACCCCACGGCCACTTCACCCCCGCGCCACCTCACACCTTCGCGGCCACTTCACCACCACGGCCACCTCACCACCACGGCCACCTCACCACCACGGCCACCTCACCACCAGGGCCCCACCTCATCACCTCACCACCACGGCCACCTCATCACCACGGCCACCTCACCACCCACGGCCACCTCACCACCACGGCCACCTAAACCACCACCGGCCACCTCACCACCACGGCCACCTCACCACCACGGCCACCTCACCACCACGGCCACCTCACCCCCACGGCCACCTCACCACCACGGCCACCTCACCACCACGGCCGCCTCACCACCACGGCCCCCTCACCACCACGGACCATCTCACCACCACGGCCACCTCACCACCGCGGCCACCTCACCACCGCGGCCAACCTCACCACCGCGGCCACCTCACCACAGCGGCCACCTCACCACCGCGGCCACCTCACCACCACGGCCACCTCACAACCGCGGCCACCTCACCACCATCGACCACCACGGCCACCTCACCACCACGGCCACCTCACCACCAGGGCCGCCTCACCACCACGGCCGCCTCACCACCACGGCCACCTCACCCCCGCGGCCACCTCACCCCAGCGGCCACCTCACCACCACGGCCACCTCACCACCACGGCACCTCACCACCACGGCCACCTCACCACCACGGCTGCCTCACCACCACGGCCACCTATCTCACCACCACGGCCACCTCACCACGACGGCCACTTCACCACCACGGCCACCTCATCACCTCACCACCACGGCCATCTCACCACCACGGCCACCTCACCACACGGCCACCTCACCACCTCACCACCCCCGGCCACCTCACCACCCGGCCACCTCACCAACACGACCACCTCACCACCACGGCCACCTCCCACCACCGGCCACCTCACCACCACGGCCACCTCACCACCACGGCCACCTCACCACCACGGCCACCTCACCACCACGGCCACCTCACCACCACGGCCACCTCACCACCACGGCCACCTCACCACCACGGCCGCCTCACCATCACGGCCAGCCTCACCACCACGGCCGCCTCACCCCCCACGGCCGCCTCACCACCAGGCCACCTCACCACCACGGCCACCTCACTACCACGGCCACCTCAAAACCTCACCACCACGGCCACCTCACCACCACGGCCACTCTCACCTCACACCACGGCCACCTCACCTCACCGCCACTGGACCCCCACGGCCACCTCACCACCAAGGCCACCTCACCACCACGGCCACCTCACCCCCCGGCCACCTCACTACCACGGCCACCTCACTACCACGGCCACCTCACCACCACGGCCCCCTCACCACCACGGCCATCTCAACCACATCACCACCACCTCACCACCCACGGCCACCTCACCACCACGGCCACCTCATCACCACGGCCACCTCACCACCACGGCCCCTCACCACCTCACCACCACGGCCACCTCACCACCACGGCCGCCTCACCACCACGGCCGCCTCACCACCACGGCCACCTCACCACCACGGCCACCTCACCCCCACGGCCACCTCACCACCACGGCCACCTCACCACCACGGCCACCTCACCACCACGGCCACCTACCTCACCACCACGGCCACCTCACCACCACGGCCATTTCACCACCACGGCCACCTCACCACCACGGCCACCTCACCACCACGGCCACCTCACCAAACCCACGGCCACCTCACCACCACGGCCACCTCACCACCACGGCCACCTCACCACCACGGCCACCTCACCACCACGGCCGCCTCACCACCACGGCCACCTCACCACCACGGCCGCCTCACCACCACGGCCCTCACCACCAGGGACCAAATCTCACCACACCGGCCACCTCACCACCGCGGCCACCTCACCACCGCTGCCACCTCACCACCGTAACCGGCCACCTCACCACCCGCCACACCTCACCACCCACGGCCACCTCACCACCACGGCCACCTCACCACACGGCCATCTCACCACCGCGGCCACCTCACCACCGGCGACCACCTACCACCGGGTCACCTCACCAACCGCGGCTACCTCACCACCTCACCACCACGGCCGCCTCACCACCACGGCCACCTCACCACCACGGCCACTTCACCCACGCGGCCACCTCACCTCGCGGCCACTTCACCACCACGGCCACCTCACCACCGCGGCTACCTCACCACCTCACCACCACGGCCACCTCACCCCAAACGGCCACTTCATCCCCGCGGCCACCTCACCTTCGGGCCACTCACCACCACGGCCACCTCACCACCACGGCCACCTCACCACCACGGCCACCTCACCACCACGGCCACCTCATCACCTCACCACCACGGCCACCTCATCACCACGGCCACCTCACCACCACGGCCCACCTCACCACCCACGGCCACCTCACCACCACGGCCACCTCACCACCACGGCCACCTCACCACCACGGCCACCCACCACCACCACGGCCACCTCACCACCACGGCCCAAACCTCACCACCACGGCCACCTCACCACCACGGCCGCCTCACCACCACGGGCCCCCTCACCACCACGACCATCTCACCACCAGGGCCACCTCACCACCGCGGCCCACCTCACCACCGCGGCCACCTCACCACCGCGGCCACCTCACCACAGCGGCCACCTCACCACCGCGGCCACCTCACCACCACGGCCACCTCACAACCGCGGCCACCTCACCACCTCGACCACCACGGCCACCTCACCACCACGGCCGCCTCACCACCACGGCCGCCTCACCACCACGGCCACCTCACCCCCGCGGCCACCTCACCCCCGCGGCCACCTCACCACCACGGCCACCTCACCACACACGGCCACTCACCACCACGGCCACCTCACCACCACGGCCACCTCACCACCACGGCTGCCTCACCACCACGGCCACCTATCTCACCACCACGGCCACCTCACCACGACGGCCACTTCACCACCACGGCCACCTCATCACCTCACCACACACGGCCATTCTCACCACCACGGCCACCTCACCACCACGGCCACCTCACCACCACGGCCACCCCCACCACCACGGCCACCTCACCACAGGGACCACCTCACCACCACGGCCACCCTCACCACCACGGCCACCTCACCACCACGGCCCCTCACCACCACGGCCCAAACCTCACCACCACGGCCACCTCACCACCACGGCCACCTCACCACCACGGCCACCTCACCACCACGGCCGCCTCACCATCACGGCCGCCTCACCACCACGGCCGCCTCACCACCACAGGCCGCCTCACCACCTATGGCCACCTCACCACCACGGCCACCTCACTACCCACGGCCACCTCATCACCTCACCACCACGGCCACCTCACCACCACGGCCACCTCATCACCTCACCCCCACGGCCACACTCACCATCACCGCCACCTGACCCCCACGGCCACCTCACCACCAAGGCCACCTCACCACCACGGCCACCTCACCACCACGGCCACCTCACTACCACGGCCCACCTCACCACCACGGCCACCCGCCTACCACGGCCACCTCACCACCACGGCCACCTCACCACCACGGCCATCTCACCACATCCACCACCACCTCACCACCTCACGGCCACCTCACCACCCAGGGCCCAAACCTCACCACCACGGCCACTTCACCACCACGGCCACCTCACCACCAAGGCCACCTCACCACCACGGCCACCTCACCACCACGGCCACCTCACCACCACGGCCACCTCACCACCACGGCCACCTCACCACCACGGCCACCTCACCACCACGGCCACCTCACCACCACGGCCACCTCACCACCACGGCCGCCTCACCACCACGGCCCCTCACCACCACGACCATCTCACCACCACGGCCACCTCACCACCGCGGCCACCTCACCACCGCGGCCACCTCACCACCGCGGGCCACCTCCCCCACCGCGGCCACCTCACCACCACGGCCACCTCACCACCACGGCCACCTCACCATCACGGCCATCTCACCACCGCGGCCACCTCACCACCGCGACCACCTTACCCCGGCGGGTCACCTCACCACCGCGGCTACCTCACCACCTCACCACCACGGCCACCTCACCACCACGGCCACCTCACCACCACGGCCACTTCACCCCCGCGGCCACCTCACCTTCGCGGCCACTTCACCACCACGGCCACCTCACCACCGCGGCTACCTCACCACCTCACCACCACGGCCACCTCACCACCACGGCCACTTCATCCCCGCGGCCACCTCACCTTTCGCGGCCACTTCACCACCACGGCCACCTCACCACCACGGCCACCTCACCACCAGGGCCCACCTCACCACCACGGCCACCTCATCACCTCACCACCACGGCCACCTCATCACCACGGCCACCTCACCACCAGGGCCCACCTCACCACCAGGGCCCACCTCACCACCACGGCCACCTCACCACCACGGCCCACCTCACCACCACGGCCACCTCACCACCACGGCCACCTCACCACCACGGCCACCCCACACGGCCACCTCACCACCACGGCCGCCTCACCACCACGGCCCCCTCACCACCACGACCATCTCACCACCACGGCCACCTCACCACCGCGGCCACCTCACCACCGCGGCCACCTCACCACCGCGGCCACCTCCCCACAGCGGCCACCTCACCACCGCGGCCACCTCACCACCACGGCCACCTCACAACCGCGGCCACCTCACCACCTCGACCACCACGGCCACCTCACCCCCCCACGGCCGCCTCACCACCACGGCCGCCTCACCACCACGGCCACCTCACCCCCGCGGCCACCTCACCCCCGCGGCCACCTCACCACCACGGCCACCTCACCACCAGGGCCCCACCTCACCACCACGGCCACCTCACCACCACGGCCACCTCACCACCACGGCTGCCTCACCACCACGGCCACCTATCTCACCACCACGGCCACCTCACCACGACGGCCACTTCACCACCACGGCCACCTCATCACCTCACCACCACGGCCATCTCACCACCACGGCCACCTCACCACCACGGCCACCTCACCACCTCACCACCACGGCCACCTCACCACCACGGCCACCTCACCAACACGACCACCTAACCACCACGGCCACCTCACCACCACGGCCACCTAAACCACCACGGCCACCTCACCACCACGGCCACCTCACCACCACGGCCACCTCACCACCACGGCCACCTCACCACCACGGCCACCTCACCACCACGGCCGCCTCACCATCACGGCCGCCTCACCACCACGGCCGCCTCACCACCACGGCCGCCTCACCTCCATGGCCACCTCACCACCACGGCCACCTCACTACCACGGCCACCTCATCACCTCACCACCACGGCCACCTCACCCCCACGGCCACCTCATCACCTCACCACCACGGCCACCTCACCATCACCGCCACCTGACCCCCACGGCCACCTCACCACCAAGGCCACCTCACCACCACGGCCACCTCACCACCACGGCCACCTCACTACCACGGCCACCTCACCACCACGCCACCTCACTACCACGGCCACCTCACCACACGGCCACCCACCACGGCCATCTCACCACATCACCACCACCTCACCACCTCACGGCCACCTCACCACCACGGCCACCTCATCACCACGGCCACCTCACCACCACGGCCACCTCACCACCTCACCACCACGGCCACCTCCCCACCACGGCCGCCTCACCACCACGGCCGCCTCACCACCACGGCCACCTCACCACCACGGCACCTCCCCCACCACGGCCACCTCACCACCACGGCCACCTCCCCACCACGGCCACCTCACCACCACGGCCACCTACCTCACCACCACGGCCACCTCACAACCACGGCCACTTCACCACCACGGCCACCTCACCACCACGGCCACCTCACCACCACGGCCACCTCCCCAAAACACGGCCACCTCACCACCACGGCCACCTCACCACCACGGCCACCTCACCACCACGGCCACCTCACCACCACGCCACCTCACCACCAAGGCCACCTCACCACCACGGCCACCTCACCACCACGGCCACCTCACCACCACGGCCACCTCACCACCACGGCCACCTCACCACCACGGCCACCTCACCACCACGGCCACCTCACCACCACGGCCACCTCACCACCACGGCCACCTCACCACCACAGCCACCTCACCACCACGGCCACCTCACCACCACGTCCGCCTCACCACCAGGGGCCGCCTCACCACCACGGCCGCCTCACCACCACGGCCGCCTCACCACCACGGCCACCTCACCACCACGGCCACCTCACCACCACGGCCACCTCATCACCTCACCACCACGGCCACCTCACCACCACGGCCACCTCATCCCCTCACCACCACGGCCACCTCACCACCACGGCCACCTCACCATCACCGCCACCTGCCCCCCACGGCCACCTCACCACCAAGGCAACCTCACCACCTCACCACCACGGCCATCTCACCACCACGGCCACCTCACCACCACGGCCACCTCACTACCACGGCCACCTCACCACCACGGCCACCTCACCACCACGGCCACCTCACCACATCACCACCACAGCCACCTCACCACCTCACGGCCACCTCACCACCACGGCCACCTCACCACACGGCCACCTCACCACCACGGCCACCTCACCACCTCACCACCACGGCCACCTCACCACCACGGCCACCTCACCACCACGGCCGCCTCACCACCACGGCCACCTCACCACCACGGCCACCTCACCACCACGGCCACCTCACCACCACGGCCACCTCACCACCACGGCCACCTCACCACCACGGCCGCCTCACCACCACGGCCACCTACCTCACCACCACGGCCACCTCACCCCCACGGCCACTTCACCACCACGGCCACCTCATCACCTCACCACCACGGCCACCTCACCACCACGGCCACCTCACCACCACGGCCACCTCACCACCACGGCCACCTCACCTCCTCACCACCACGGCCATCTCACCACCACGGCCACCTCACCACCACGGCCACCTCACCACCACGGCCACCTCACCACCACGGCACCTCACCACCACGGCCACCTCACCACCACGGCCACCTCACCACACGGCCACCTCACCACCACAGCCACCTCACCACCACGGCCACCTCACCACCACGGCCACCTCACCACCACGGCCACCTCACCACCACGGCCGCCTCACCCCCCACGGCCGCCTCACCACCACGGCTGCCTCACCACCACGGCCACCTCACCACCACGGCCACCTCACCACCACGGCCACCTCATCACCTCACCACCACGGCCACCTCACCACCACGGCCACCTCATCACCTCACCACCACGGCCACCTCACCACCACGGCCACCTCACCATCACCGCCACCAGCCCCCCACGGCCACCTCACCACCAAGGCCACCTCACCACCTCACCACCACGGCCACCTCACCACCACGGCCACCTCACCACCACGGCCACCTCACAAACCACGGCCACCTCACCACCACGGCCACCTCATCACCACGGCCACCTCACCACCACAGCCACCTCACCACCTCACGGCCACCTCACCACCACGGCCACCTCATCACCACGGCCACCTCACCACCACGGCCACCTCACCACCTCACCACCAAGGCCACTTCACCACCAAGGCCACCTCACCATCACAGCCACCTCACCATCACGGCCACCTCACCACCACGACCACCTCACCACCACGACCACTTCACCACCACGGCCACCTCACCACCACGGCCACTCACCACCACGGCCATCTCACCACCACGGCCATCTCACCACCACGGCCACCTCATCACTACGGCCACCTCACCACCACGGCCACCTCACCACCACGGCCACCTCACCACCACGGCCACCTCACCACCACGGCCACCTCACCACAACGGCCACCTCACCACTACGGCCACCTCACCACCACGGCCACCTCACCACCACGGCCACCTCACCACCACGGCTACGTCACCACCAAGGCCACCTCATCACCAAAGCCACCTCAACACTACGGCCACCTCACAACTACGGCAAGGACTATTTTTGCTGAAATGAGGTGAAATACCGCTAACAAGTCGAGGTATTTGTCTCGTATGCAAAACTATCCAAAATATGCGCGAATCTTCTTTTTTGTCCATGTTGTTCCATGTTTTTCCTTTTTTTTTTGCATGTGTGTAAATTGTCATTGCATGTTTCAGTATTCCTCTAAATATTAGGCAAGGAATGAAAGGATCAACACGCTAAAAGTGATGAGTGACAGAGCCTGAAGAGAATTATCGCTCCCACAGAATATTGTAAAGGAGACCTGCGGGAGTGTAATGATGATAGTCGTAAGAGAATTGTGAGATTGCCTGTAGAACAGCTGCAAAGAGATATTTAAATTTTGAAGAACTGACTCTTTGGCTAAAAGAAGGAATATGACACTAAGCTATCATGAGTTTTGGAACCACCGCTAAAAAGAAGCTGGATTGATTTCGAATGTAAAGAAAAATGTTCCAATAATTCATCACTCGGGGAGGTAATTTGCTCTCTCACTGAAAGACAGGTGTAGAGGGTTGCCTCAGGTAGACACCGAGGACACCCGCGTAGGCTCATGTTGGAAGATTCGCACAACGGGGGAAAAATTCGGCCCACACTGTACGAGACAAATAACGGTTTCACGAGGATTTGTGCACAATTGCAACAAGGGGAAAACCGCCATGCAGGTATTATTGAAACAAAACCCATGTGTATTTTTCATCGTAACTAAAGTAAAAGGAAATATAAACTCGAATATATTTGTAGATTGATTCAAACTAAATGAGCACAATACGTTACAAAAATGATAATAATAATAATAATAATCATTGTCGCTGAGCGTAACGAGGTGGTTGTTATGTATCAGTAATGTAACTTTCGTTCATTGAGAAACTTTTTTATGGAATAGAGATGTACACATATTTAGCCATCGTAGTCTAATAAGATCTTGGTGTACAGTGAATCACATTTTTGTAGGATTTAGTGTAGGTCTACACTAGACTTGCTCTCTCCATGTATATATTTCCCTAGTATCTTTGTATATTAAGGAAATGAGATCGATTTTGAGCAAAATGAACCTTTGTTGTGGTATAATTCTCACCAGCAAAGTCTTTAAACAAGGCTTTATGCCTCCTTGCTATTTTTTTCATATATCATTAATTTTATGAATTATTTCGCATAGGATGTTTCGTAGCACGTCAGCAATGAACAAAACATGGGGGATCAGATGTAGACCATGAGAATACGAGGCACAACGTGTTTTCTTGCTAATATTGCCGATACAATTATACAAGAAATATGAGTGCTATTACGCATTCAGGCTTGCACAAACGTAGTCATGCCATGTACATAATTATACGCTAATGTACACGCACACACACACACACGCACACACACACACACACACACACACACACACACACACACACGAGCGCGCGCGATAATGACACACACTTACCTCAAGGACACACATTTATAACACACATATGCAATTATGTCAGTGACACAGTCATATTAATAACAATTACACATAAGTAAACCTACAAACGCACGCACACACACACACCGCATGCGTGGTCTAATCGTTTAAGAGTGTCTGGCCATTATGTGGTCGCATGTTCGATCCCCGCTCTCCTGGAGATATTTAACTGATAAATGTGGGCGGTTACTGTCCCCCTTGAGCAAGGGGATGGGGTGTATGTGGTGTGTGAGGTCCCTGCATTACCCAAAGATCGGTAACTACGAGCTGCAAGCTCTTTCGGGAGAGTAAAACTGGCGATCGCGAGTCCAGCTCGCGTGGACAAGTGTATGTGTATTCATCCACGGTCTCTTGGACAAAACCGTGGGTGAATACACACACCACAAACACACACACACACACACACACACACACACCACAAACACACACACACACTCAAACACACACACACACTCAAACACACACACACACATACCATAAACACTCACACACACACAACACCACACACACACACACACACACCACAAACACACACACACACACCACAAACACACACACACACACACACAACACACACACCACACACAAACACACACACACACACACAAACACACACCCACACACACACACAACACCACAACACACACAACACAACAAACACACCACACACACACACACACCACAAAACACACACAACCAAACACACACACAACACAACACACACACCACAAACACAACACACCACAAACCACACACAACACACACACACACACACAAACACACACACACACCACAAACACACACACACCACAAACACACACACACCACAAACACACACAACACCACAAACACACACACACACACAAACACACACACACACACACACACACACACCACAAACACACACACACACCACAAACACACACACCACAAAAACACACACACACCACACAACACACACACACACACAAACACAAACCACAACCACAAACAAACCACAACACCACAAACCCACCACAACACACACACAAACACACACACACCACAAACACACACACACACACACACTACAAACACACACACACATACACACACCACAAACACACACACACACCACAAACACACACACCACAAACACACACACAAACACACACACACACACACACACACACCTGGGAAAAGGTAATACTCACAGTAACCTACAAAGACGTAAGGGCAGTGTGGAGCGAGGATATGAGCGGCTCTGAATGGCCTAGTGATGAGGGTTTGTGTGTCTGATGATGAACGATAGTTCCTCTCTCTCTCTCTCTCTCTCTCACTTAACCTTATACTGCTATACGTTAATCATTCCCACGTGTGTGTGTGTGTGTGTGTGTGTGTGAGTGTGTGTGTGTTTGTGTGACGTGAAGAAAAAAATATTACATGAGACGTACCTGCTGACTACTACTTGACAATAGATGTGGTGGTGGTGGTTAAAGGGCGGGAGTCTGCTGTAATTATGGAGCAACTTTTAAGACTAAATCAATGTTAACATCAGACTTGGTTAGACATATCAAAGGTCTTTTAAGAGAAGATTTGCAGAGGTAGCAGTAATTTCTTCTCTCGCTGTCTCTGTCTCTCTCTCCAAACACTTAGGATCGGTATTAGTTTATTACACCTCGTTCAGAACTGTCAAGTATTCAGGGTTACAACATCAGTCATCACGAGTCCGGGGCACACCTAAAGACTATTACGCAGGCCTTACCACTATTTCTAAGTGGCACACTATCAAGTCTCAACTTACGTATTTGTTTTGAAGGAGGATTAAAGCAAGGAGTGAGGGAATAGTTTAGTATTTGTGGAAGTTAATTAATATACTCTAAGATGACCTATATTAAATTGTCACGAAATCCACCTCATTATTTATTGGCACACTCGTGAAGCCTTATAACCATTAATGTGGACGGATAAGAATGAAGAACAAGGCACAGAAACTGCTGGTTTTTGGCTGAGCTCCTGGTGATGACGAGTACAAGTGTTTGATTTGATCCACCTCTCAGTACTTGGCGGGGTGTGTTGAAGGTGTGAGGTCAAGTGGCTTAGAATGTGTAGAATGTGTCATATGGTGTGGCGCGGTCATGGAAGGCTTTTAAATTTCATCTCTTCACGTAGAAATAGTGGTAAGGACTGCGTAATACTGTTTAGGTGTGCCCCGGACTGGTGACAGACTGTTATTGTAACTCTGAATTATAGATAGTTCTAAAAGAGGCACAATAAACTGATACAGAGAGAAAAAAAACTGCTTATACATTCAAGGCTTTACACACATATCTCATCCATCGAGTACACATGAGGTCAGATTTGACAGAAACTCAAAGCAATATCAGTATATTTTTCAAGGAAAGTTTTGATGCAGACTTGTCATTTGTGAAAGTACTTGTGTGTGTGTTTGTTCCTCGTGCGCAATACCGGAAGTTTTCCTACACCAGGATTTACACCAGGATATGATTAATGCACGTAAGATAGTGTTCATATAAAGCATCGGAAAAAAATTAAAGTAGATATGTGCTGAGGGAAATTCATGTGTATAGGAGGTAGACGGAGGTTCATTACAGTTTCACTTTACCATATCCCTTACGAACAACGCAAATATTTAATCAATACACAAACTGCCGATATAAATCAAAAAAAAAAATTGCGTTTACTACTTTTTTCTAGTGTGGGTTTCGATTGTGGCTGAATATTTCACCACGTATGTTCATGAAGAGGATGTGCATGTTCCCCTGTAGCTCACGTATCATAAATATTTTTTTTTTTTTTTTTGTCTTTTATTACGCCGTGGTGGGTGATGGTGGCAGTATAGTGGTGATGTGAATAATGGTGATGGCTTTTTATGGTGATTATGACGCTGGTGGATAGACGGGGGAGTGGCGCAGTGCATGTGGAGCTGTGCCATTGGTATGTGGATGAGATACTTATCGTGATGGAGGGATAGTGGTGGTGGTGGTGGTGGTGGTGGTGGTGGTAATGATGGTTGGTATGTAGTATGTAGCTTTAGTAGTGCTGATGGGAAGGCTACCTGTGTTTTTTTCTATTTGTTTGTTTGTTGTTTGTACTAATGTTTAGGTAGTAGGAGTAGTTATAGTTGTTGTTGTTG
>JACEEZ010003623.1:0-2500 GCA_016584305.1 Chionoecetes opilio | reverse complement strand
TAAATATTTTCCCTATATTCTTAAAAAACATAAAATTTTAAACAATAAAATAATACAAAATAAAAAAATACAAAAAAAATTAAAAAAACAAAAAATATATTTAATAATTATATATACAAATAAAATTTATAATAAATAAATAATACAATATTATATATACATTAATAAAAATAAAAATTATAATAAAAATATAATAATAAATATATAATATATAAAATATATATATACAAAAAAATTAAAATCATATAGTATATATAAAAATAATAATAATATACATTATATATATATATATATTTAATTATATAAAAATATATATATATTAACATATAAAAAATATACATAAACCATAATATATAAAATATATTATACATAATATTATAAAATATTAACTAAAATTTATATAAAATCTATATAATATATATATAATATACATATAATAATACATACTAAAATTAAAAAATATAAAATTTATATAATATAAAATTTACAATAAAAAAATTAAAATTATATATATAATATAATATCAAAATTATATATAATACATATATATATAATATAATATAAAAAAAAAAAAAAAAAAAAAAAAATAATATATAAAAATACATAAAATATAATAATAAAATAAATATAATATAAAAAATATAAATATATACTAAATATATATATATATATAAATATTATATATAAATTATATATATATATATATATATTTTATATATTTTTATATATTTATATATAAAATTAATATATATATATTAAATATATATAAATAATAATAAATTATTATATATATTATAAAATAATATATATATATTATAAATATATAAAAATATATATAAAAATATATATATATTATATATATATATATTATATAATATATAATAATATAAAATATATATATATATAAATTATATATATATATAAAAATATATATATATATATATATATTAATATTATAATTATTATATAAATATTTTATATATATTATATATTATATATATTAAAATATATATATATTTATTATATAAAAATATTATATTTATTATACATACATTTTTATATTATATATATATACATACTATATAATATATAAAAACATACATAATATATATATATACAATACATAATATATAATATTTTATACATAATAAAATTATTAGAAAATTTACATACAAAATTAAATATCATATATATAATTATAACTAATTAAAAAATATCTTATATTTACATACATATTATAAATATCTATTATATTATAAACTACATATATAATATATTACATATCATAACATAATATATATATATATAATATATATACTACATACATTTATAAAAACTATATATATACAAATATATTATATATCTATAATATACATAATAATATTATATCAAAAATTATATACATTATATAACATTCATATATTAATAATTTTAAAATATATAACATAATATTATATTACAATATATTTACATTTTTAAAATATACATATATATCCCAACTATATAATATACAATATAAAAATTATATCAATATAACACAATATATACATATACATATATATCATATACAAAATTACATTTATATTAAATATATATATATATATTTTATATTTATTTTTAAAATATATAAATATTATATATACATATTATATATACAAATATTAATTATAATATACTAATATATAATATATATATAACTATATATAAATATATATATACATATATATCTGAAGTTTCAGGGTGAAAAGGGACCTCGTATACTTGGGTTTTTTTATGAAACTTTCCCCAAAGGCCCTTTGGGGCATCATCAGGCTAAAAAATTTAAAATTTAATTTTTTATAAGCAAAAGCGAACATCAAAAAAATTTATATTTTATTATACTAAAATATATTATTTTTTAGCTTTATAATATATTAAATTTAAACTATTTTTAAGCCTGATGATCCCAAAGGCCTTGCGAAACGTGCAAAAACCCAACCAAGTATAGGGTTCCCTGTCCCCTGAAACTTCATGAGAATTACAAGAAAATTACATATTATATATATTTATCATAATATACTTTAAAATTAATATATATATATAATTATTACATATTATATTACTTTAATTATATATATATTTTATTAAAATTTTATAAAATTTTTTTATATTATTTTACATATTATACATATATTATATATCATATTATACTTATATATAAATATATAAAATTATATTATTATATATATATATAAAATTTATTATTATAATATATAATATACATATATATAATATAATAATATATTACAAAAAATATATATATATATATACAAAATTTTTCATATTATATATATTAAACCAATTTTATATAAAAAATAATACAAAATTTATACATATATATAAAATATACATAAAAATTATATCATATCTACTATTTTACATATACAACATTATATCTATCATAATATATAACATTATATACATTATTTTACATTAAAAATATATATATATCCTATAAAAT
>JACEEZ010003622.1:0-20828 GCA_016584305.1 Chionoecetes opilio | reverse complement strand
TTTTTTCTCCCCCTTCTCCTCTTCCCCTTTTCTCTTCTTCTCTCTCTCTCTCTCTCCCCCTCTCTCTCTCTCTCTCTCTCTTTTTTCCCCCTTCTCTTCTCTTCTCTCTCTCCTCTCTCCTCTTCTCTCCTCCTCTCTCTCTCTTCCCCTCTCCTCTCTCTCTCTCTCTCTCCTTCTCCTCTCTCTCTCTTCTCCCCTTTTCCCTTTTTCCCCCCCTCCCTCCCCCCCTCCTCCTCCTCCTCCCCTGCTCTTCTCTCTCTCTCTCCTCTCTCTCCTCCTCTCTCTCTCCTCTCTCTCTCTCTCTTCTCTCTCTCTCTCTCTCTCTCTCTTCTCTCTGTCCACACACCACACCACAAAAACACACCACACACCACCCCACCCCCGCACACACACACACACACACACACACACACAAAAACAAAAAATTAATCCCTGTCAATCATAATTATAATTCATAATGGTTTTTAATATATTTATTTTGCCGTTTTCGGGCCCGCATTTCATAATCATTTTTATGTATTATAATTTTTACTTAAAATTTATATCATTTTCATCATTATACACATGGTCAATTAATCCTTTTCGCCCTTTCCCCCCCCTCCTGCTGGGAGGAGATTAATTAATAAAAAATTAAGAGAACCGTCAGACAAGGATTGGTGGTTTTGTTAATTAAGATAGAGAGAGAAAAAAAAAAAAAAAAAAAAAAAAAAAAAAAAAAAAAGAAAGAGAGAGGAGAGAGGAAAAGGGGAGAGAAAGGAGGGGGGGGGAGAGGAGGAGAGGAGAGAGGAGGAGAGAGAGAAAGAGAGAGAAAAAACCCCGAGAGAGAGAGAGAGAGGGGGAGAGGAGAGAGAAGAGAGAGAGGGAGAGGAAGAAGAGGAGGAGAGAGAGAAAAGGAGAGAGAGAAAGAGGAGAGAGAGAAGAGAGAAGAAGAGAAGGAAAAAGGGAAAAGGGAAGGATGAAAATTAAAAATACAGGTCGCTCCCCCCTTTCCCCTTTTTTCAATTTTGTCGCATTATCACCGACGTGTGAAAAAGGGAGCCTTCCCCGACCCGTCTGCCGTCAAACCACGTATATACTATAATACATATAGACATATGAACTGTACACTAAACCCCGCTATATAATTTTTAACTTATACACTAAAAACTAAAATTTAATACTAAAAAGTACAATATCCACCAAAACACTACAATTATCATTACACCATTACCACCTATTGCCCCGTCCCCAAATTTATTATATTACCGCCAAAAAACGTCATCAAACATATCATAACCCGAAATCATTATAACCCCAAAAATAGATGTTGTGTGTGTGTGTGGTGTGTTTGTGTGTGTGTGGTGCGTGTGTGTGTGTGGTGTGTGTGGGTGTGGTGTGGTGTTGTGTTTGGGGGGTTTTTTGTGTTGTGGTGTGTGGGTGGTGTGTGTGGGTTTTTGTGTGTGTGTTTGGTGTGTGTGGTGTGTGTGTGTGGGTGGTTTTGTGTGGTGTGTTGGTGTGTGTGAATGTTAGGCGGTGGGAATATTTTTTCTTTTTCCCTTCCTTTCATATGTCAGTATATTATTTTTTTCTATTTTTTTCTTCTCTCTCTCTCTCTCTTCTCCTCTCTCTCTCTCTCCTCTCTCTCCTTCTCTCTCTCTCTCTCCCTTTTTCTCTCTCTTCTCTCTTCTCTCTCTCCTCTCTCCTCTCTCCCCCTTCCTCTCTCTCTTTTTCCCCCACGCTTTGGGTCCTATCTGACTCTATGGACATTTCGAAGTGGGTCCCAATTGACTCGTGGACGAGACAGTTTAAGGCCTTATTAACCTGTGTCCCATATGGCACGTGGCCGAAGTGAACTCGTGATCAGTTGACCCCAGTACCAATCGCTTCAGTACCAAATGGCATGTAACCCTGCCAAAGACCCGGGGGTACTGCCAGAGCCGCCGACACATCTCCCCTCTCTCCGGGGACAGATGTTGCAATTTCTCCCTGAGGGCCTCGTGACTGTTGTTCTCCCACAGTCCGACAGGAACAACGTCTCCAAAGCCTGGCTTCTCTCTCGCACCAAGCGTCAGGACCAAGGGTGTTCCCTCTCCGGGCTTACACCTTGTCCCTTTGGCGGTGGCCGCTCACCCAAAGGAGCCTAACCACTCTCACCATCACTAACTCCCTCTTCTTCTCCACCCCCCACCACCGGCAGGCTATCACACTCCTTCTCCTCTCCTAAACTGCGAGAATCACTCAACCCTTTCTGGAGGTATGAGGGGCGGTAGTAAAGCTTCAGCATGTTTATGTGACACAGTTGGAAGTCCTTGCGTCGGTCAGGAGTAGCGATCAAGTAATTCAAATCGCCCACTCTCCTCTCCACTCTGTATGGACCACAAAACTTTGCGACCAACGGCTTCCTTTGCAGAGACAATAGAGCTAGTACCTCCTCCCCTGGCTGGAAACTCCTTACCTTGGCCTTTCGGTCATAGTAGACCTTCATTTTGGCCTGGGCCACAACTAGGTTCTCCCGACCCACCTCTAGAGCTCGGTGCAACCTTCCCCGGGTACGGGCCACAAAGTCAAGCAATGGTTCGGCCTTGCCCTGGGCGGCGCCACTCCACACCTCCCGCACTACATCCAAGGGACCCCGCACCCGGTGGCCGAAAACTAGCTCATTAGGCGAGAAACCTAACGACTCCGAGGGCACCTCCCTCACGGCAAACATGATGAAAGGCACTCCCAGATCCCAGTCCTTCCCACTGTCATAGCAAAAGGACCGCAGCATTGTCTTTAGCGTCTGATGGTGCCTTGGTAGCGCACCCTGTGACTGGGGATGGTAGGCACTAGACAACACATGCTTAATCCCCCAGTCATTTAGCATCTACTTGAACACGTTCGAGTTAAAGTTAACTCCCCGATCAAACTGCAGCTCCTTAGGCAGTCCAACGTGAGTGAAGAAGCCAAGAGGTGTTTAACTATACCCTTTGGCGTTTATGCCCCTGACTGGGATAGCTTCAGGGTACCTGGTAGTGACATCCATAATCGTAAAGCAGGTACTTTTTCCCCTGCCGACAAAGGGGGTAAAAGGCCCCACAAGGTCAATCATCACCCGGGTGAACGGGGGTTCCACGGCAGGAATGGGGACTAAGGGGGCCACTGGAAGAACTTGGTTCGGTTTGCCCACTACCTGACAGGTGTGGCACGCCTTGATGTACGAAACCACATGGGCAGGCATTTTTGGCCACCAAAAGTTACGCCTCAAGCGTTTAACCGTCGTCATCACTCCAAGGGGGCCCCGCCAAGGGCCCTCATGTGCTAACTGCACAAACGCCTCCCGATACTCCGTGGGAACAAACCACTTGTAGCACGTCCCCCTCTCCTCCGTTAGTCTCGGTGGCCGCATCGGTCCACGACGGTGAAATCACGTTGGCTACATCGATGAAACTCCTCTTTACCGGTCCCTATTCTCTTCTCCTCCCGCCTTTAGCGAACAGAGGCTTCAAGGTCCGTCCCCCTGCTGCTTGCGCTTAATTCAGTCGACCCGATTGACATCAACTCCTTGGAGAAAAAACGAGGTAGGGGGTAAGGGGTTAAGCCGAGCATAGACAGCAAATCGCCGCCATTCCTCGCTCCCTCGGGTGCGCCTGGTCGGAGAAATCAAACTCTTCCTCCTCCCGAACAAGACCCTGAGTGTCAAGGGGTTCAGGTGGTGACCCTGTAGACATACAGTCGGCCCCAGCATCCTGACCCCGGGGAAAGGCTGGTCCAACACGCCTCCCGGGGCACTCAGCAGGGTGGTGCGCGTCAGACTTAAACCGACGCCCTCACTTCCCCACCTCTGCAGTAGCACCCCATCTTTCCCCCGGTTCCTCGGTAGCCTGTGTTTTTACAAATCGGTCCCTGGATCCTGACCAGGCGAAGGGCCCGGGTCAGCCCCGTTCCGGTGCACTCAGCAGGGTGGTGCGCGTCAGACTTAATACCGACACCCTCACTCTCTCCACCCTTTGCAAATAGCCCCCCCATCTTTTCCCCCGGTTTCCCCCGGTAGCCCTGTGTTCTACAGTGGGGCCCCCGGATCCTGACCAGGCGAAGGGCTTGCGTCAGCCCCGCCCCGGTGCACTCAGCAGGGTGGTGCGCGTCATACTTAACACCGACGCCCTCACTTCCCCACCCTCTGCAGTAGCACCCCAATCCTTCCTCCGGTTCCTCCGGTAGCCCTGTGTTTCTACAGTCGGCCCCAGGATCCTGACCAGGCGAAGGGTTGGCGTCAGCCTCGCCTCCGGTGCACTCGGCAGGGTGGTGCGCGACAGAATTAACACCGACGCCCACACTCTCCCCACCCGCGCAGTAGCACCCCTTCTTTCCTCAAGCTCCTCCAGGGGCCCTGTCTTACTACAGTCGGCCCCAAGAACCTGAGAGGACGGTGGGCTAAGTGTAGCTCCACCTCTGGTGTACCCCGCAAGATGCGACCCGTCGCCCTCCCTACCGGCGCTCTCAGTCTTTACAGCCCTTGCGGTGACACCCTTGTCTCCGAGTTCCTTCTCTGGTGACCCTGATATACTACAGTTGGTTCCAGGAAAATGAGAGGAAACCGGCTTGTCCTTATCCACAGCCTTCCTGGTCATGGACCTCGTGACGGCACACACAAAGAGTGAGGCTTCCACTACCCCGCACCCGTTCTCCACACCAGCCGAGGCCTCAAAGGTCTCCTCTGGGACCGCGACGGGGGGCGTAGGTGAATGAAATACCCTAGCTCCCGCCATGTCATTTCCCAGCAGGAAATCTACCCCGTCCACTGGCAGAATATCCACGACAGCCACATGAGCTGCATCTGTCACAATAGGACAAACCAGCTCCACAGGCACACAATCATAGTACTCCGTCGACTTCATTCCCCGACACCTCACGTAACACCCTGTGCTAACGTCTCTTCCGCTAACATTCCTGCACACTGACTTTTGTGCACCCGTGTCTCGAAACTGGATTACAGGAACCCTCAATCTTTACCGTGTCTTGACACGTGAAGGGCTTATACCAGTCCAGGGGCGACTTCCGAGAGAGCTTATCTGGGGGCGACGTTAACCGGGAAGACACGTCACTGGCCTCTACCGGTGGAGTGCCTTCCTGGCTACTTCCCAGTGTACCTGAGGCCACAGCGCCACCCTTGTCCTCCTCCAACCCTCTCCCGCCCCATGAGCTGGACCCAACAATCATGGCCACTGGCTTGGCAGACTGAGCTGCCTTCCACTTAGCACAGTTCATCTTGATGTGACCTGTCTGCTTACAATAAAAGCAGGTTATCTTAGGATTAGATGAAGGACTCCTAGGCCTAGTAAGCTTCTCTCCGTCCTTACCTTCCTTGCGCTGAAATGCGGTCTCATTTACAGAGGCTGCTCCTCCAGCAGTCCTCTCCCGAGAGTACGAAGTAGTACTATCCACCTTGGGAACCGACCCTCATAGAGCTAAGACTCTGTCATCGGCCCACGTTGCCGCCTCCTTCAAACAATTAAAGCGTTTCTCCCTAATTTTTGCACCGCCTCCTCTAAACCTTATCCTCTTTTCCTCACCGAAACCCAGTTGTCTATGAGCACTGACAGCAGACCTTTTTCTGTCTCCTCTTACTGTTTCTATTCTCATTTTGATTCCAAAGTTGGCAATTTTTTTCTTTTTTTTTACACCAAAAAGGAGTGGCCAAGGGCACAAAAAAAATGGGTAACACAAAGCACGCTTAGTTGCCAGTCCCTATATAGAAGACATTATGAGAATAATATAAAAAAGAGGGGTGAGCCAAATTAGTTCGGGAGGTGTCTTGTTACTCTTCTGTTGAAAAGATTTAAGTCGTAGGAAAGTGGAATAATAGAAACAGGAAGAGAGTTCCAGAATTTACCAGTGAAAGGGATGAAAGAGTAAAGATAAGTATTAACTCTTGCTTTAGGAAGATGGACAGAATAGGGATGAGAATGAGTAGAAAGTCTTGTGCAGCGAGGCCGCGGGAGGGGGGGAGGCATGCAGTTAGCAAGTTCAGAAGAGCAGTGAGCATGAAAATAGCTGTAGAAGAGAGCAAGAGAAAATAATATTGCGTCGGTGATTTAAAGATTGAAGACAGTCAGTCAGAGGAGGAGAATTGATGAGGCGAAAAGCTTTTGACTCAACCCTGTTTAGGAGACCTGTATGAGTGGATCCTCCCCAAACACGTGAGACATACTCCATACATGGGCGGATAAGGCCCCTGTAGAGAGAACGCAATTGGGAGGGAGAAAAAAAAAGGGACGCAGGGCGCCAAAAGGACACCAAACTTCTTAGAAGCTGTTTTAGCAAGAGATGAGATGTGAGATTTCCAGTCAGATTTTTAGTAAAAAGGATAGTCCTAGAATGTTAAATTTTAGAAAAGGAGACAGTTGAGTTTATTGAAAAAGAGAGGATAGTTATCTGGTAGGTTTTGTCGAGTAGATAGGTGAAGAAAAAGGGTTTTGAGGAATTTAACAAAACACGGTTTCTTTGCCAAATTTAGAAATTAAGAAAGATCAGATATTAGGCGCTCGGTGGCATCTCTCCGTGATTCACTTAATTTCTGTTTGAGTGGACGTCGAAAAAACGGGCGTTAAAAATGCAGGGTATGAGGCGGGAGGAGTGGATAGGCTTTGAGTTAGACTTAGAAGATTTATTAATGCGAAATAGAAAGAGAGTGGGTGATAGGAAAAACCCCGGGGGAACCCCATTTTGATAGATTTAAGAAAAGAACAATGGCGACAGTAGCGCAATAGAACGGTTTAAAAGGAAAAACTAAGAAAAGTTACAGAGAAAAGGTTTAAAAACCGAAGAGGGTAGTTGGAAATTAAAGTTTTTGTCCCAGATCTATCAGAAACTTTGATATGTCAATGGCAACAGCAAACCTTTCACCAAAACCCCCTAAAGGAGGAGCCCAAAGATTCAGTTGGGAAAGCTAGAAGACGCCAGTAGACGCCTTTAGGGAAAACCCCGTACGACGATAGATAGAAGATTGTGAGAGATAGAGTTTAAAGAACTTTTTTTAAGAAGATTAAAAAAAAAAAAAAAAAAGCAAAAGTCAAAGTATAGGACTTTTAGTTTCAAGGATTAGAACGGCCCCCTTTTGGGAAAAACGGTTTGGGATGGAGCAAATTTTCCAGCAAAAAGGGGAAAGGGTGGAAGTAGTAGACAAAGAGGGAAAAACAGTTTGACCGGCAGGGTGTAAGCAAAGAAGACAGTTTTTTAAACAATAGGGGGGACTCGTCAAGACCGAAGCCTTCCCGGGGACTAGGCCAGAAAGGCCCAAAGAAAACATCTTTACGAAGGATCTTAAGACAGCATAATATAGCAGAGGGGGAGGGAAGGAGGAACAACCCCTTATAACCAGAGGAATTTTTTTGCAAAGGTTTTGAGGGAAAGATTTAGTTTTAAAAAAGATGAGACAGCTGGGGAACCTCTGAGTAAAAGCATAGGAGGGAAAGTGCAAAAGAAAAATGTTAGAGAGTTATTTGCAGATGCCCGAAGTACGAGAGGAATTTTATCGAAAGATTTTAATTTCTATGAATCAAAGAGTTTTGGAAGTTTTAAGAAAGTTTTGGAGATTAGGGGGAAAAAATAAAAGGGCAGAGTTTAAGAGATGGAGTTTCGGACCCCTTGGAGCCACCCCCATTGACAGCATTAAAAAGCAATTTTTAAAAAGGTTGAAAGGGGGTTTTGGATTAGAAAAGTGTGTGGGGTGTACGATCCATGCCAGAGAGCCCTTTTGGGATGGGGCGTACATTTCCCCACACTTTTTTAAAACCTTGGGGTGCAGGTATGGTATTCCGAAATACCCGGGATTTCAGCACCGGGATTTCCGGTATTTCGGTATTTTTTTTTTCGGTTTTTAAACCGGATGGTATTAGTATGCACGGTTTTACGATAATCAATCATTGGGGGCATACGCCCGGGGGGGCGTCGCCCGCCCACCCTAGACGCCACTCTAGGGTCACCACGCGCGAGTTCCCAGCAGGCTCCTTTCCATACCAAGCAGCCTCGAAAGAAACATCAAAATTGCCCCAGGCCAGAGCCTTTTGGCCCCCCCCTTGGCCTCCTCAAAGCCGGATTTCTCTTTAAAATTTAAAAACCCACGGGAAGGGTCGGTTTCAGGGTAGGGACATGCCATATAGCCGAAGTTGGGCTGCGGATATGCAGGTAATAGGCCCGATCAGTCTCCCCGGGCAATCGTGATTTGAACGTAATCTCCCAGGAACCCCCGATTTGCGAATAAATTTTACCAAACATTGATTCGTCTCTTCAAGTCACTATTTTGTGTCATGTCTCAAATAAGAGTAAGCGGGATCACAAGATTTTTAAGATCCGAATCTTTTTCCTGCTGCACAGGACCGACAACGCCAAATACTCCCGTGAGCGAGTCCATAACGCGTGGGCTATGCCAATCCGCCGTAAGACTTTTAAAACGTGACCCGCCGTCATTATGGACTGCGCTACCAAGGTATGAAAAACTTTGCAAAGATCTCAATGTCCTCCCCACACGCATGAACAGACTGTACTGCTTCATCTAGTAAGTCTCCAAACACCGACCTTGGTCTTGAGCCAGGAGACCTCAAGTCCCAAAGGCTTTGCCTCCTCGTGCAGCCCCTCGGGGAGCCATCACCAGGACCTCCAGCGACTCAGCAAAGATTACTGCATCATGGGCAAAAACAAGATCAGTGATCTTGGTGTTGCCAACGGATGCTCCACAATCACTTTGATCTACAACCTTATCCAATCCCCAGTCCATACAAGCGTTGAAAAGTGAGGGGGCAAGGACGCCCCCTTTGCCTTACTCCTGTATTCACGGGGAAAGAAGTGGATACACCTGCCCCACACTTCACAGCACTCTCAGTCCCAGAATACAGACCAGTTATCAAACCAATTAGTCCTTGCAGGAATCCCTCGAAGTCGCAGAAGATCCCAAAAGTGACTCACGATGCACTGAGTCAAAACGCCTTCTTGAGATCAACATAGGCTGCAAGCATCCCCTGTCGAAAACTCACGTGGGCGTTCCACCAGGACACGAAGCGCTAGGATACGGTCCGTTGTTGACTTACAGGCGTGAACCCAGACTGCTGGGGGTCTTGATGCTTAAACCAGATGGCTGCGAGTCCGTGTCAGCAATAGATGGGCAAGCACCTTGCCTGGTACGCTTAGCAGTGTAATACCGCGGTAATTGTTGCAGTCCTGACGGTCCCCTTTCCCTTTCCAGATAGGGACGACCAGCCCCCTTTTCCAGTCAGGAGGAATGGTACCTGATTGCCACACGGCAGTAAGGACAGCATGCAACCCGTGGATCATGGCCTCACCCCCAGCTTTGAGGAGCTCCGCACTGATATTGCAAACGCCAGCTGCCTTTCCACCCTCAACTTTGCTACAGCCTCTCTGACTTCGTCAAGAGAGGGTGCGGTTTCGTCAATGGGAGGATCGGCATCCACTGCCTGTAACCCAGTGGTGTGAAGCTGCTCAGTTGGAGGGTCCACCGTGTACCGTGTACCGTATACCGATACCGGTATACCGGTATCGGTATATTATTTGGTCGGTATTGGATTTCGGTATTATGTTTTTTTCTCTGTTTCTTTTCTCGAAACACAACTCCTGACTAGTACCAAGCCCAAGAACTGATTAGTGACTACTCCGACTGCCGAGACACGTATGGTAGCGTAACGCTCATTGGCTCAGAGCCTCAGAATCTGAGGCGCGTGTTATCATTGGCCGATTGCAGCTCAGCTGACAATGCCGCTCTGTGAATCCTCCCTCCCTCCCTCTACCCCTGAGGGCAGACCATAACAGAAAACGGATCATTACATATCACACAGGCGTCACTATACAAATCTAGCATAGCTCACATTTTCATTATTATTAGTAGTATTACTATTATTATTATTATTAATATTCTTAGTCTACTATTATTATGGTTAATAATGGCATCATCATTTTCCTTATTGTTATTATTATTATGATCCAAATTATTATTATTATTTTATCATTAATATAATTATTTCAAAGATATGTGTGTGTGTGACTGTGTGTGTGTATGTGTGTTTGTGTGTGACTGTGTGTGTGTGTGTGTGTGGTGTGTGTGTGTGTGTGTGTGTGTGTGTGTGTGTGTGTGTGTGTGTGTGTGGTCGGAGAGTTCACACCTCAGATCTGACCAGTGGCGTAGCTAAGGGGGGGGAGCGAGGGGGGCTGTTTGAAATCGCCCCCCGGGCCCCCAAGACAAGGAGACCCCCAAATGCATCACTCAATCAAAGCAAAACTCCTGTGATCTTCTACAAACTTGTGTGGTTTGAGACCACACACCTAACAATGTCACACAGGTCAAACTCCAGGTGACGCCGCACGTGCGCACGTGCACATCCCTGTCCAGTAAATTTCCTTGCTATCGGGTTTCTACGGGCTCGCTCGTCCTTCGCCGATTAAGGCGTCTTACTGGTAATTAAAAATAAATGATGATAATGATTATAATAATAAAAAAACAATAGTAATAATAATAATAATAATAATAATGATAATGTCAATGGTATTAAATAATAATAAGTTATAATAATAATAATAATAACTCAGATAAGATAATCATAACAATAATAGTGATACTAATAATAATATTGATAACAATAATGATAATAATAATCAAAATGATAATAATAATGATAATAATAATAATAATAATAATAATAATAATAATATTGATAATAATAATAATAAAGATACTGATGCTACTACCATCATACTACCTAGATGCACACACAGTACACACACACACACACACACACACACACACACACTACTATCTATGGTAGTATGATGATAACAATGACAGCAATTGTAATAATGAAATATTAGCATAGCGCAATATTAATAAGAATTGTAATAATTATCAATAAGATAATAAAAAGGGAAAAAAACCCAATAATGATAATATTATATATATATATATAATATATATATATATATATATATATATAATATATATATATATATATATAATATTATATATATATATATATAAATAAATAAATATATATATATTATATAAAATAAATAAATATATATATATATATATATATATATAATATATATATATATATGTATACTATATATATATATATATATATATCTAATATAGTTGATTTTTCTTGTAGATTCATCATGAAGTTTCAGGGGGACAGAGGACAACTCGGATACTTGGGTTGTTTATGCAACGTTTCGCCAAGGCACTTGGTATCATCGGCATTAATAATTTTNGCCCCCAAGAAACATCAACTTCCCCCAACCCACGACCCTTGTGGCGCCCCTTGGCCTCCTCACGCCGGATTGTCTCTTACAGATACAACCGACGGGAAGGATCGGTTCAGGGTAGCGTGCCACATGCCCATATAGCCGAAGTTGGCGCTGACGGACTATGCAGGTAATAGGCCTCGATTCAGTCTCACGGTGCAATCGCTGATTTGACACGTTATCATCCAGCGATACCCATGATTCTGCGAAGAAACTTAATACAAAGGCATTGATCGTCTCTTCAAGTCACTATTTAGGGGTCCAGTCTCACATCATAGAGTAAGACAGGGATCACAAGCTATTGAAGATCCGGATCTTTGTCCTCCTGCACAGGTACCGACAACGCCAAATACTCCGCTGAGCGAAGTCCATAACACCGTGGGCTATGCCAATCCGCCGTAAGACTTCTTAACGTGACCCGCCGTCATTATGGACTGCGCTACCAAGGTATGTAAAACTTTGCAAGATCTCAATGTCCTCGCCACACGCATGAACAGACTGTACTGCTTCATCCAGTAGGTCTCCAAACACCTGGACCTTGGTCTTGAGCCAGGAGACCTCAAGTCCCAAAGGCTTTGCCTCCTCGTGCAGCGCCTCGAGAGCCATCACCAGGACCTCCAGCGACTCAGCAAAGATTACTGCATCATCGGCAAAAACAAGATCAGTGATCTTGGTGTTGCCAACGGATGCTCCACAATCACTTTGATCTACAACCTTGTCCAATACCCAGTCCATACAAGCGTTGAAAAGTGATGGGGCAAGGACGCACCCTTGCCTTACTCCTGTATTCACAGGAAAGAAGCCGGATACACCTGCCCCACACTTCACAGCACTCTCAGTCCCAGAATACAGACCAGTTATCAAATCAATAGTCCTTGCAGGAATCCCTCGAAGTCGCAGAAGATCCCAGAGTGACTCACGATGCACTGAGTCAAACGCCTTCTTGAGATCAACATAGGCTGCAAGCATCCCCATTCGAGACTCACGTCGGCGTTCCACCAGGACACGAAGCGCTAGGATACGGTCCGTTGTTGACTTACCAGGCGTGAACCCAGACTGCTGAGGTCTCTGATGCTTCACCAGATGGCTGCGAATCCGTGTCAGCAATAGATGGGAAAGCACCTTGCCTGGTACGCTGAGCAGTGTAATACCGCGGTAATTGTTGCAGTCCTGACGGTCCCCTTTCCCTTTCCAGATAGGGACGACCAGCCCCCTTTTCCAGTCAGGAGGAATGGTACCTGATTGCCACACGGCAGTAAGGACAGCATGCAACCGTGGGGTCATGGCCTCACCCCAGCTTTGAGGAGCTCCGCACTGATATTGCAAACACCAGCTGCCTTTCCACCCCTCAACTTTGCTACAGCCTCTCTGACTTCGTCAAGAGAGGGTGCGCTTTCGTCAATGGGAGGATCGGCATCCACTGCCTGTAACCCAGTGGTGTGAAGCTGCTCAGTTGGAGGGTCCACCGTGTACCGTGTACCGTATACCGATACCGGTATACCGGTATCGATATATTATTTGGTCGGTATTGGATTTCGGTATTATGTTTTTTTCTCTCTTTCTTTCTCGAAACACGACTCTGACTAGTACCAAGCCCAAGAAATGATTAGTGACTACTCCGACTGCCGAGACACGTATGGTAGCGTAAACGCTCATTGGCTCAGAGCCTCAGAATCTGAGGCGCGTGTTATCATTGGCCGATTGCAGCTCAGCTGACAATGCCGCTTGTGAATCCTCCCTCCTCCCTCTACCCCTGAGGGCCAGACCCATCACAGAAAACGGATCATTACATATCACACAGGCGTCACTATACAAATCTAGCATAGCTCACATTTTCATTATTATTAGTATATATTATTATTATTATTATTATTAGTCTTAGTCTACTATTTATGGTTAATAATGCATCATCATTTTCCTTATTGTTATTATTATTATCATCCAAATTATTATGATATTTTTCATTAATATAATTATTTCAAAGATATGTGTGTGTGTGACTGTGTGTGTGTATGTGTGTATGTGTGTGACTGTGTGTGTGTGTGTGTGTGTGTGTGTGTGTGTGTGTGTGTGTGTGTGTGTGTGTGTGTGTGTGTGTTGTGTGTGTCGGGAGAGTTCACACCTCAGATCTGACAGTGGCGTAGCTAAGGGGGGGGAGCGAGGGGGGCTGTTGAAATCGCCCCCGGGCCCCCAAGACAAGGAGACCCCCAAATGCATCACTCAATCAAAGCAAAACTCCTGTGATCTTCTACAAACTTGTGTGGTTTGAGACCACACACCTAACAATGTCACACAGGTCAAACTCCAGGTGACGCCGCACGTGCGCACGTGCACATCCCTGTACAGTAAATTTCCTTGCTATCGGGTCTCTACGGGCTCGCTCGTCCTTCGCCGATTAAGGCGTCTTACTGGTAATTAAAAATAAATGATGATAATGATTATAATAATAAAAAACCAATAGTAATAATAATAATAATAATAATAATGATAATGTCAATGGTATTAAATAATAATAAGTTATAATAATAATAATAATAACTCAGATAAAATAATCATAACAATAATAGTGATAATAATAATAATATTGATAACAATAATGATAATAATTATAATCAAAATGATAATAATAATGATAATAATAATAATAATATTAATAATAATAATAATATTGATAATAATAATAATAAAGATACTGATATACTACCTAGATGCACACACAGTACACACACACACACACACACACACACACACACACACACACACACACACAACACACTACTATCTATGGTAGTATGCAATGACAATGCAATCCCGCAATGACATCACTTGGTCTCGTGCCCACGGCCTTGAATCTTCCGATTTTTCTACCATCTGGCTTCGACTTCAATGTCACTCTCTTACTAAATTTATCTGTGCTGTATATCTCTCACCTAACTCCTCTGACTATGTAAAATTCTTCGACTATTTAAGATCAAAAGTGGAGCACATCTCATCTCATTTTCCTATAGCAGAAATTTCCATTCTTGGGGACTTCAATGTTCACCACCAGCTTTGGCTATCATCTTCTTTCACTGACCAACCTGGTGAACAAGCCTATAACTTTTCTATCCTCCAAGACCTAGAGCAGCTGGTGCAGCACCCTACCCGTATTCCTGACCGTCTTGGAGACACGCCCAACATTAATGATCTTTTCCGAACTACTAACCCTTCTGCTTACTCTGTGAAACTATTCTCTCCGTTGGGTTCCTCCGACCACAATCTTATTTATGTAACCTGTCCTATTGCTCCGGTGCCGCCTCGGGACCCACCTAAGTGGAGGTGTTTCTGGCACTTCAACTCAGCTAAGTGGGAAGACCTAAGGCAGTACTACTCTGATTTTCCATGGAATGATTACTGCTTCCATGTCAAAGACCCATCTCTTTTCTTTGTGCAGAGCGCATAACTGAGGTCATAGTCTCTGGCATGGAGGCGTACATTCCACACACTTTCTCTAAACCTAAAGCCCGTCAACCTTGGTTTAACTCTGCTTGTTCTCATGCTGTCCGAGATAGAGAGGTGGCTCACAAACGGTACCGTAAGCATCCATCTCCTGAAACTCATGCACTTTATATTTCTGCCCGTAATCATGCTAAATCTTTACTTCAAATTACCAAAAACTCTTTCATTTATAGAAAATGTCAAAATCTTTCTGAATCAAATTCCTCTCATGACTTCTGGCATCTAGCAAATAACATCTGTAACAATTTTTCTTCTGCATCTTTCCCTCCTATGCTTCACCCAGATGGCCCACAGCTGTCTCATTATTAAAAAGCTGAACTTTCGCTAAAAATTTTTGAAAAAAATCCACTCTTTTTGATGAAGGGTTTTTCCCTCTTCTCCTCCACCCCTGACTATATTATCCCTGTCTTTAAGTCCTTCGGAAGATTTTTTCTTCCCCTTTGTGGCCTAGACCCTGGAAGGCTTACTTCCTGACGGAGTCCCTTATTGTTCAAAAAAAAAACTGTGCTTCTGTGCTTGCACCCTGCTGACCCAAAACTTTCCATCTTTGTCTACTACTTCTCCCTTTTCCCTTCTTGCTGGAAGTTTCCAATCCAACCTTTTTCCAAAGAAGGGTGACTTTCAACCTTAACACGTCCAAGCTTTGATTTCCTGTTTTTTTATTTTTTTTAATCATACTTAATAAAAAGATTCTTAAGCATCTATTGCTCACAATCTTATTGATCTAGAAAGGGTTTTCCTAAAGGGCGATCTATGGCGATTTTAGTTTTCCTAATGAATTTTGGTATCCCCTTGGGGGGTTCGGTAAAAGTTTGTGTGCCATGAATATCAAAATTTTTGATAAAAGTTGGCAAAATTTAAATTTTTTTTAAAAACTACTCATTGGGTTTTTTCTATCTTCTCTTGCCCTTATCGAAAAATTTTCTTTCAAACCGTTCATTGAGCTCTGTGGGACGAACATTTTTCTTCTCCTAAATCTATCAATGTGGGTCCCCAGGGTTCTGTCCTTCCCCCCTTCTTTCATTACTCTTTTAATGATTTCAAAAGTGGACCAAAGCCCTTTCCACTCTACGCTGATGATTCTCCCTGCATTTTTCAAAGTCGTTTAAGAGTCCAACCAAATAAATAAGTGATTCACGGAAAAAATGCCCCCCGAGCACAAAACTTCTGATTTTTTAAAAATTTTTGAAGGGGGCAAAGAAAACCGTGCTTTTTTTCAATGCCCAAAAACCCAATTTTTACTTCTACCGAAAAACAACCAAAAACTACCCCTTTTCTTCAATGACACTCAACGTCCCCTCTTCTACAAGAACATTCTAGGACTATCCTTTTATAAAAAATCTAAAGGAAAATTTTCACATTCACTCTTGCTTTTCCCGCTTCTAAGAAGTTAGGTTCCTGTGGCGTCTCGTCCTTTTTTTTTCCCTCCCAATTTCTTTCTCTCTACGGGGGCCTTATCCGCCCTATATGGAGAGTCTCAAATGTTTGGGGAGGACCACTCTACACTCTCCTAAAAAGGTTTAGTCAAAAGCTTTCGTCTATCAACTCCCCTCCCCTGACGGGCTGTCTTTAATTTTAAATCACCGACCGAATGTGCTTCTCTTTCTCTCTTTACCGTTTTTTTCAGCTCATGATTCTGAACTTGCAACTGATGCCTCCCCCGATCCCCCTTTCCCCGCTCACAAGACTTTCTACTCATTCTATCCCATTTTGTTTATTTCTAATGAAGAGTTAATCAGTATCTAAACCTTTTATCCCTTTTACTGGTAAAAACTGGGAAATCTCTACCCGTTTATTTTTCCACTTTCCTACGACTTAAAACTTTTCAAAAGAAGAGTAACAAGCACCACCCCAACTAAATTGGGTCACCCCCCTTTTTATTTTATTTTCCTTTCTGTCTTCTTTATAGGGGGTGGCAATAAGCGGGGTTTGGTTACCCCTTTTTGTTGTGCCCTAGGCCCCGTCCTTTTTGAAGAAAAAAAAAAAAAAAAAAAAACCATGTCCCTTTTATATGTTGGGAAAGTGCCCATGGGATTAACTCCCTTTAGGCTTGAAGGAAATCCACATCCTCATCATTGCCCCCTGCCAAAGTCTCCCCCAGATAAATAGGACAGGCCCCGTAGGTGTCTGTGGCCCTTTTCGAGCTCTTGAACTGCAACCCGATGCTTCTGCGAAGCTCGTAACCTTGGGATGGATGTCTTAAATTTAAACATAATCCTCAGTCATCCAAAGTATGCGACAAACGCTCCGGGTTTTCCCCGAACACATTTGCTACCCGTCCAACCCCACCCCTTCACGAGGCCACTCAAACCTCGAGCCTCTTTTCAAAAAACCTAAACCACTCGCACCTTTGCCCCGTCAAAAAGCCGGAATAGTTCAGATTCTAGCGAGCCTCACCCGGCAGTGTTTCCCGGGGCCCGGGCATCTGAGGCAACATACGAGTGGGGGGCAGTGAATAAGCGGGATTTTTCCAGCTCAGACGCCTCTGTCCCCGTTTTCTCAGACTCCCACGCCTTTCCGCTTTTCTTCCTCTGCCCCCAAAAATTTCCCAACTCCAGCTGCAACAGAGCCTCGTCGAAAACCGTTTTGGGTATCAATAAGGAAGGGAACACACACACACCACACGTTTTGCCAGAGGCAAGGAAAGGAGCGGACTTTTGACGGACTCGAGGGCGGGGGAACGGTTGAACGGAAGCCACGCGTTAGTCAGAGTTCCCAAAACGGAATTTTTCGCAATTTAGTTTAAAATTTTTTTTAATTTCAATTAAAGTTTTTAATGCCTTAACTTTTTAATGAGCTGAGAAGAGGGTGCCTAGAGTGCACAAAGCTGATGAAGCGTCCGAAATTACATCTCGACCAGAAAAGGCTAATGTACCTATTTCTCTTTTTTCAAAATCCACGATTGCCCAATAAAAAAGACAAAAACCACAAGGATTAACTAAACGTATACAGGGAGCTCGATCCTATCTGAAAATCCCACATCCCCAAATGGGGAAAAATTTGAACTAGTTTTTTATCTAGTTTTTGCATGAGGTTTGATTTTTTGGTAGTTTGGAAATCGGGGTTTGTTTCATAATACTCCCAGTGAAAAATTAAACTGCGAAATTAAATAGAACTCTCGGGGAGAAAAACAATATTAGGAAATTATTGGGAGTTTTGTGCTGAAATGTCAACACAACATAGACAAGGGTTGTTTTTTCCCCTGGAAAAGTTCGTGTATTGATATGTCTCTCAATCTTGCTTTCCTTTTTTACTTACCGGCATCAAGAAGAGTTTACATATTATAACACTTTTACTTAAAAATGTTGTGTTCTGGTCCAAAGGGAAGTGTTATGTTGTCGACCGACCATCTAATTGTTTACCAGGATATCATTTTCCCGGTAGCCCCCTGCTCCGGGTGCCCTCGGGAAGTTACCATGGTTCCATGACACCAGCCCGGCTTCAACACTCTCTCGGTGTCCTCTCGCAGCCCAGGCCTGTCGCGAGTGAGGTTTTAAAGGGGTTTTTACTACTACTTTTGAAGGGTTTGGGGCAGAAGGATGGTCCCAAATTTTTGTAGTTACCTGGACCCCCCTTGTGCCCCCTAGGGGGGGGCAGGCACACCCGCCATCCTAACCATCCTGCAAAGAAAATCGAAAAATGAGTGTCGGGAAAAAGGGTATAGTTTTCATTTTGGGTTCTGAAATCATTTTTTGACTAAATTTACAAGATATTTGCTTTCCCCCTATAGGATGGAGGCTAAGGAAATAGAAATTGCTTTATAGTTTTGGGACACGGAAGCGATATATGGAAAAATTTTTGCTTTACAAAAGAGTCAAAACATGTGGGTAGAATATGTATAGTGTGAGGGTTTTTTTAGTTTCCCTTTTTTTAATCAGTCGCTTGGGGTCAACCATGACACTATATCTCGGATTGCTACGCGACAATTTTTTTGAAATTTCCCAGGCGCATAGTGGCCCGCGGCACCCCCGACAGAATATTGTGGTCAATTGCTACCTATAGACGGTTTATCTAATATGATAACTGCAATCTTCGTAAATTTTTGTTTTTAAAATTTTATTTATCAAATAAAAAAAAAAAAAAACACGCAAAAAGAATCCTTCGAGATCTGAAGAAGTATGCAAAAAATTATTTTTCATTTAAACTCTTCGCCATTAAAATTTTGGAGTCAACTTTCATCAGAAGGGATCAATAGAAACGCAATTATTAGCTTTTCCCTTGACATATTTTTGTTTTTTAATAAATGAATTAGAACCTGCATAAATTACCGTAAAAAAATAAATAAAATCATAAATGGGTAATTTTCCCCATTTTATGATGATTTATCATTATATTTCGTTTTCTGCTAAATATTTTTCACCATGTATAAATTAGGTTTAAATAAATGAATAACCTCACAATGGGAGAATTTTCCCATTGTTTATTTTTTTTATTAAGAAACGTAATTTATGCATGGTTTTTAATTTTATTCATAAAAAAACAAAATACATCAAGGAAAGTAATAAATGGCGCTTTTATGATCTTTTATGATAAAGTTGACGCTTAAAGTTTTTAAAAGGCGAAGAGTGAAAGGGAAAATAAAGTTCATGCATATTTCTTTTAGTCCGTAATGGGATTTCTTTTTCGCATTTTACAGCTTTTTTTTTGAAATATTGAACAAACATTTACGAACATTACATTTTTATCATAATACTGAGAACCAGTCTTAGTCCCATATATATATGAATCCGAGCGACCCTCCGACTTAAGGGCCATTTTTTGGGAACAGCCGAATTTTTGGCGCAGTCCATATTTTCAGTGGGGCTAGGGTCAACTATTTTAATATGGCTGAAAAAGCAGTTCCCGCGGTTAGATGATGAAATTTTATATAGATTTTCATTTTCAAGGATTTTTTTCATGTAAGGAATATGAGTCAAGGGGACTTTTAAAAAATCTGAGATTTTAGTGCTGTTCCGCACCCCTGTTTCCTCCATGGTGAGGGCTAGCGTGCTGGCTAGAATTACGAGCCCCGGTTCTTTTTTTTTTTTCTTTTTTCCCATTGCTTTTTCTTTAAAAGAAAAGCAGGGTAAATAGAAAGCCCGTCAGAATGTTTTGGTATAAAAATTTTAACAGGGGGGAGGGTAGGAAGAACGAGGGCAGCGAGCGTGGTAAAGATGGGGGGCAACGACAGTGAGCCAGTATCCGGCTCTGGGGAGGGGAGGGATCAGAGGCGAAGTGAGTGGGAGTGGACAGTGGAGCAGGTTGCCTCAAAGGGATTTTGTGGTCGCGAAAAAAGGAGGAAGGGGGCAGGGGCGTCACCAAGATTTAGGTGGAACAATGGAAGCCGAGCCTTTGTCGGACCCCGCTGCTACTAGTCCCGGTGTAGCGGTCTGGGAGGTTTTGGGATCCCCGAAGGTTTTGTTTTTTGGATGCCCTGTAGCGCGCCCGAGGGAAGAGGGTTTTTTCATTTATCCCGCCGGCGGGAGGCAACGCTTTTTCCCGGCTCCGCCCCACCCCAGGACCCCACGGCCGGAGTTTTCCCTGCGGATTTAATCGCCCTAGGATAATTGGGTGGATTTAACACCATCTTCATATTATAAATTTTTTTCTTCACTGCTTTCTTTAAATATATCTTTTTTCGTCATACCCAGAATGGAATATATAAAGCCCCTCGATGAGAACGAATTTCTTTAAACAAGGGGGTAGCTTTGCTTTTTATCAATCACGGGGGAAACGAGACCCTAGCTGAGGCAGCGGGCCCCTTTAAATGCCCGTTGTTCTTTGTCAAGGGGGCAGCCGTCCCCCCACAATACGGTGTAAGCATTCACCAGTAGGACAGATTTTTTCCTCAGGAAGAGCTAGTGCCTTCCCCAGTCAAGAGGCAGCTCGGCATATTACCATATAGCGACCCATTTGTTCTCATTATTTATAATATTTTCACCTTCACTGTCTTTTTTTCGTTTCTTTTTCGTTCGTTTCACAGAAGTGAAAAAATCAGCCACCGAGAGAACAATTATGTACGAATTTTGTTTTTAAAAAAGGTAGCGAGCTTTTTCTGTAAAAATTGGCCCTTCCTGTCATAG
>JACEEZ010003621.1:15251-25562 GCA_016584305.1 Chionoecetes opilio | reverse complement strand
CAGACAGCACAGAGATGCAGACAGAGGAGATACAGACAGACAGAAGAACAGACAAGAGAGAGCAGACAGACAGCAGAAAGAATGAGAGAAATAGACGACAGAGGAGCAGTCGCAATCGTGCTCGTGCTCGCGCCTCGCCGCCTTGTTCATAGACCAGGACGCCAGACTCTGAGGTAGAAGAGAGGCCAGGCTCGCGCTCAGAGTTAGCCAGCTGAAGGCAAGATGAGGCGACCACTACAAACACGGTTGTGATTGCTGGAGATCTGTTTTGTTGACTTTCCCGGAGGTAGGAGAGAGGCCAGTCCGTGTTCATAGACCCAGGACGCCAGCCTGTGAGGTAGGAGAGAGGCCAGTCCGTGTTCATAGACCCAGGACGCCAGCTAGACTCTGAGGTAGAAGAGAGGCCAGGTAGGAGAGACCGGCGTGTGTTGTGGCTACATCACAGCCTCACAGGTAGGAGAGAATGGCAGCATGTAGGAGAAGGCTGCGCAACAACAAGGGAAGTGAGAACAAGGCTCGGGTGTGGGGTAGAGGAACAAGATCTAAGGAACGTAAACCCGAAGGGATGATGAAGACACAGGAGGGAGACGTGCCGGAGGGCGAGGTGGATGCACATAAGTGCGGAAAGTGTCAACTAGAGGTGACGGATTTGGATGATGCACTTGCATGTGAGGTATGTGATGATTGGATTCACATTGAATGTGATAATATACCTGAAGCTGTGTACGAGTTCATGAACGAGAACGAAGCAGGTAAACAGCTGAGTTACAACTGCAGTCGTTGTCAACTGGGAAGTGTCAAGCTACATAATCAGCTTCAAAGAATCAGTGAACAACAGAAAGAAATGATAGGTAAACATCAAGTTTTGGAACATACAGTGGACGAGATGAGAGCCGATAGGGTTAAAAGGCAGGACAAGGAGAAGAAGTTTGATGACCGACTGAGTCACATGGAGGCAAAATCAGTCCATTTAAATGAAGTAGTAGAAAGAACTCGAAGGCACCCATAGCCTGATGAATAGGCTCGGAACCTTGGAAGCAAAAATGATAAGCCTCGAGGATAAGATAGAGTCACATATCAAGGATAATGTAATGGAAGTTCGGGAGAATATTGCTGAACTGAAAACCAAGGTACAAGATGAAATGAAAGAACACGCTAGTTCATCATATAAGGATGTTCTATTGGCTGAGGCAAGGAAAGTTTATGATAACATTAAGAATGACACAAGCAAACAAGCAAGTGGGGATGAAGTGATTCAGCAAACAACTCAAACGATCCAGAGCAGACTAGATTCGCAAGGACAAT
Organism: Chionoecetes opilio; assembly: GCA_016584305.1. NCBI lineage: Eukaryota > Metazoa > Arthropoda > Malacostraca > Decapoda > Majidae > Chionoecetes > Chionoecetes opilio. The sequence goes on along the minus strand of JACEEZ010003621.1, from coordinate 24,257 downwards.
ATAATTATGTATGACGTACAGGAGGAGATTCTGACGGGTATTGAACTTACAACTCAGAAAGGAAAAAGAAAAGCATGACAGAATGGTGTTTAGTGAAATATGTAATGAGATTGGGCTGACCTGTTATGATTAGTGATCTAATTCCACATCAATAGAATTGGAAGATACAATGGACTGGTTGATGACAAAGGTGAGGCAATAAGAGCCAGGCCCCTACTTGTGAAAGTAACAGTGGACTGAAAGAAAGGATCATGAGAAATGATTTAGGTTAAAGCAAGCAAAGAACGTGGTGTACAGACACGTTAGGGTGGCACACGACATGTCAAAGGAGGAGCATCACAATGAAAGACACTGAGTGGAGGAAGCAAAAGCCAAAATGAAGCTGAAAAGACACAGAAAAATTTTACATAATTATAATCAGGGGAAATCCTTGGAGCGACGATACTAAGAGTAAAGAGGAGAGAGGTGAACCGAGCCAATAACAGCACCGAGGAATGCGGCAGAAGAATCAGAAGGAGGGCCCGCACAGCCCAACAGGAACTAGCCGGAAATCAAAATCACTTGAGGGAGACGAGGAGGACAGACAAAGACACCACCCAGGCGAGAGAATACATGAAGTTTGGATGTATAAATGTGAGGGGTTGGGGTGTTGGTAAATATGAGGATGTATGCAAGGAATTGAGTGAATGGAAATTCGAACTAGTTGGTGTGACTGAAACCCATTTAAGAGACGATGTACGAATGCATGATAGTGAGTATGAGATGATTGGAAAAGGACGAAAGAAACAAGAGAAACTAGGAGGAGGGGTTGCCTTTCTTCATAGAAAGGAAGGAAACCTTAAAGTAGTCGTCCAGACCATTTCATCATTCCTGATTTAATGCAATCAAATCATAGCCATTAACGAGTATATCAACAACACGTCGTCACTTTTTGTATCCAGTCAGCCGTTTTTAAAATAATCCGCATAAAAAATCTGCAAATTCCCGAGTTTTCAAAACGCTCTCAAGGTTTGCAGACGCTCAGGCTCAGGCTCGGTGACGTAGCATCAGGGAGGCTCATCTTCCCGCGCTGATCAGATCTTGATCTTGATCTTGATTTGGGAGTCTTCTTCTCTTCTTTCTAGGTGGGGAGCTAAACCACGGTTTTCAGTCGCAGTTCAAAGCCTATTTTCCGGCTGGCTCCCTCAGGGCTTGTAGGATTAGGCCTAACTCTCTGCTCTTTTACCCAAGCCTTTTTTAGAAATACTTTAACCCCTTCAATGATTCTTCTATTGGTGTCCTGTACCCTACTCAAACCTAAAAGAAATTCCATTATCCCATCTATGTTTCCCCTTTTGCCACTCTATCCCATGATCCACGCCTACCTCCCGTGCCACTATTGCTATAAGCCGCTCTCTTTCCTCATCATACCTTGGAACATTAATACCAGGTGATCTACAGTTTCATCTAGTCTACCCATACACATTTGACATATCTTGCTTCCCTTTGTTTGCCATCTATATGTTCTACTATTGACCTCCAGAGATTTTGTCCCCCTTTCTTTAATAATAAAACCCCTCCCCCAAGCTACCATCATAAGACCTCACACTTTGGTGTGGTCTTCCCCTTGTACCAATTCAGAGAACTCTTACCCTCCATCCTCTGTCTCCACATCTCCCTGCCCTGCCTCTGAACTTGGTCATTCACCTTTCGCTTTAACTCCCCCTCACTAGACTGGTGTATCCTATCTGTGAAACCCTGTAACCCACACTTCCTCCCCACCGTCTGCTTGATCTATCCCATTACTACTCTGTCCTATCCACTCATAAACTTTTCGAGCCCACCTGTTTTCATCCATTTTTCTAAGCCTGATTTTGTAATTAAGCACTGACTTTCCTATTCTCTCCGCAAAGGTACTCCACTTCACCCTGCCTCTCCCCTGATCGCCTCCACTGCTACATACCTGTTTGCCTCTAGTGCAAGTCTACCTACCCTGTTCTGTACTACCTCTAACTTGTCCAGCTCTCCTACCGTCCACCTCATACATCTTGCCCCATACATGAGGCTCGGTACTGCCATGCCTTTCCACAACCCTCTTACTACCTCATACCTGTTTGCCCTATATCTTGCTACACTACCAAGCCTTCCCACCCACTGATTTGCTTTTCCTATTTTATCCTGTTTCACCCAGCAGATGCTGTCAGTGAAGCCTTTGGTCCGGCGTTCTCCCACACACGTAATCTGTTGGGAGAGAAGCAAAAGGGGGAAGCAAAACTAGGGATTTCTTTTTCCCCTCCTTCCTCTCTCTGCATCACATTCATACGGGTCCCCCATCACTGAGGGCCCCCTGCCTCTCATGCTCTCTCCTACGTGCTCTCCAAGAGTTCTCCAAGAATTCTTTTACACTCTCAATCACACGACTGTCACTCCTGCACTCAGCACACAACCCAGCACGGTACTCCATCTCCACTCTCCTGTCTCTCATCTCTCGCCATTCTTCCACTCCGACCTCTCCTACCACTACCTCCAACATCTGTTGTTCTAGCATACTCATACCGTTCACATTCCAGCATCAAGTGCTCCACGGTTTCATCCACTCCTGTCACACACATCTCACACACCTTGCTGCCATCATTCTCCATCTGTACATACGACTATTTACCTCCAGCGACTTTGTCCTGGCTTGAAGAGTAGGTCCCCTCCATAGCCACCATCATAGAACCTTTCATACCGTGGCTGGTCCTTTCTCCTGTACCATTCCAGTGTTGATTCTCACTCATTCCCTCAGCCATTCTTCTTTCCCTTTTTCTTCCACTCTCCTATTTATTTTCCTTTTGCATACAGCCATACTCCCATGTCTCATCACTCTGTCACAACATTCCCAGTTCACCTGTCCATCTTTCCACTTTTACTGAGTTCTTTCATCCACTTCCCATACATATTCCAGTCCCAAACCTTGCTTGCTCATTTGCTGTCATCCATTCGTTGCAGTCTAGCTCTGTACCTCAGTCCTGCCTTTGCTATCCTCTCTCTGAACGTGCTCCATCCCATGTCTCCTCTAATCGCTCCCACTGCCACATACCTATTGGCTCCTAATGCTATTCTGCTGCTTTGTTCTGTGTTACTTCCAATCTGTCCAACTCCTTCCTAGACCACACCATTGTTCCAGGCCATACATAATGCTAGGACTGCCACACCCTTCCATAGTCCTCTCACCAACTTCATACTTGTTGGCCCGACATCTTGCCACACTGCCTAGCTTCCAACCCACTGGTTGGCTTAGCTATCCTCTCATGTTAGTTTTCTCACAGCCTTTATCATCCAACCAAATACCCAGATACTTGTACTCCTTCGTTCTCTTTATTTCATTCCCACCCACCATCCAAATCCTGTCATCATCAGAGTCATCCCCATTCACCACCAACACTTGACTCTTCTCCTTACTGAGCCTAACGTTGAAGTCCCTTCCATACTCATCACAGCATTCAGCATCTCTTGTAGCTCATTGTGGTTTTCACTAAGGATCACCACATCATCTGCATACATCAGTACACTCAACACTTCATCTCCAATTTTCACACCCAGACCTGTACGCTTCACTCTCACTGCCATTTCCTCAACATATAACCAAAAAGTAGAGGAGAAAGGACACAGCCCTGTCTTACTCCTCTCTTACTATTCACCCATCCAGTCTCGAGGTCACCCATACTGAACTTGGCCTGTGGTTCTCATACATACTGCTTATTATTTTAACAACCTTCTCACTCATGCCAATCGTCTCCAATACCTTACATAGCATTTCCTATCCACTCTGTCATACGCTTTTCAATATCTAGAAAGGCTAGATATTTCTTTCTTCCCTCCTTCCTTGTTCTCTCAATCACTTCATTCACTACAAACATATTGTCCTCACCTCTCCTGTCTTTTCTGAATCCATTCTGCTCTTCACCCATCACCTTATTTCTTTCCACAACTTCACCTAGTCTTTCATTCAGTACACCACAGAAAAATCTTACATACCGTGTCACATACGCTATTGGCCTGTAATTTTAATCTCCTTCCTACTCTTGTGTCCTCCCTTATGTATGAGGGTCACTCTACTGTCATTCCAGGCACCAGGCACCCTTTCCTCTCTCCATATATGTCCAAGCAACTCATGCATTCCCTCAATTACTCCCTCACCTCCCTCTCTATACAATTCATTCGGGATACCGTCCATTCCAGGGGCCTTTCCAATTTTCAGTTTTCTTACATACCCTTCAATCTCATCCATTCTAATTTCTTCATCCATCATTTCCTCTATTTTCCTCCCTAAGGTGACGTTCCCTAAGTCACTATCAGACTCATTCACACCTCCAATATCTTTCCAGAAGTCTTCTACAGCTCTGACCATTTCCTTTTCTCCCTTAGTGACCTGCCATTCACCACTAGTTGTTCTACATTTCCTGTATGTTTACTCTCTTCTCCTCTCAAGAACTTATACCACTCCCTACCTCCTTCCTCACCTTTTTCCCTAAATTCTCTGATCACTTTTCTCTCTTCATTCACTCTTGCCTTCCTCACCAAGCATTTCACTCCTTTTGCTTACTCTTATACTCTTCCATGCCCTTTCATACTCTATTCTTCAGCTTCACTGTTTGACCTATTCTTTCTCAGACTCCTACACTTCCTATTTGACTGTTTCCTTTCTTTCCTGGCCTTGTCGATCTCATTGTTCCACCAACTCTTTCTTGTCCTGCCATTTGCTCTCTTACTTGTTCTGCCTATGCTCTCTTCTGCCACTTTGTTTAAGCTTCCTTAACAATCTCTCATTCATCTCATCCACACCTGTCTCAGCCCTCAAAACCATTCTCTCCCAGCTTCCAGTCCTCATTACTCACCACTTCTCTGAAATAATCCCAGTCTGCATCTTTAAGTTTCCAACGTCCATCCTCTCCTCTTTCACGTTCACTCTTTTTCCTTCAAACACTCATACTCCATTACCATGACGTTATGGTCATCGCTACGTCGATTGTCCTTTCCTCATCCACCCACATACTTCTCACCCGTTCTCTAGCCTTCGCCGTTCACTAACATAAAGTCAATGGCAGATTCATTCTCCCTTCCACTCCAGGTCACTCTTCCTTCAGCCAGGGTCACATTCAAAATTTCTAATTCATTCTCCTCTGCAAAGTCAAGCAGCAATTGGCCATTTCCATTTACTTCCTCTCCTAACACACCAATGTGACCATTCATGTCTCCCATCACAATCACATTTTCACTTCTATTCTGTTCTACAAACCTTTGCACAATTCTATACTTCCTTTCATTCTCGGCTCTCGCTCCTGTTCCTTCCACTGTCATGTAACACACTATCACCAAGATCCTTTCTCTTCCCTTTCGCACCTTATACTCCAGACGTACTGCCATAATATCCTCACCCATTTCACACCCTCCTACATCTAGCTCCTCTACATCTATACTGCTTCCTGCCTCACAAGTACTCCCACTCCGCCACCCTTTTCTGCTGCTTACTTCTGCCCTTGCCGATCATACTGTAAGTCTCAGATCTAAGTTCAATTCTCTCTCTCATTTGTGTTTCTGTCACTCCAACTACGTCAATGTTCCATTCATTCATTTCTCTGCTGAGGTCTTCCATTTTTTCAACATTCCATCCTCTAACATTCACACAGCCCATCCTCACATTCCCTTTTGTTGTCAACAGTCACTCATTCGCATTTGTCACCCTCTTTTCCCTCAACTTGCAGAGTCTCTCAGTCGCGCGTACCCACTCAAGCATTCTCCCACACATCCGCCTCTCTCCTTCCCAGTTTAGGTGCACTTTGTCTCCCTCAAAGACCTCCTGTGGGAGTGCACCGTCCAGGTCTATGAAGCTTACTCCATAGTCCCCTGGATCCTTACTGCACTCCGCTTTCATTTTTACAACCTCTCTGGAGGCGCTTGTTTGTGTCGCGTCTCATTTCCTCATACCCTGCATTTTCCCGAGGTCGCCTCATGATTCCCACCACAGCCACTCGTACTTTCTTCCTGTCCTTCTTTATATCCTTAAGGCACTCGAGAGACACAGAGAGGCACGTAAACACAGAGATAAATATAGTACTTGAAGATATTTGGGTGTTTCTGATAGATTTTTTTTGCTATATGCCACATGCATGCATCCTTTATGGGTGCAGCAAGACAGCCTTTCGAGAAAAGTTTGCACACGGAAAGGAGTGGCGTGTGTAGGGTGATACACGCCTATAGTGTGTTGGGGCGAGCAGTTGTGTAGAGAAACGGCGCCCTCCCGTAAGACTGACTCAGTCCAACACTATACCAGACCAGGTGGCCCTGTTAGACAGGGACGCCAGGACTGGCAGCAGCGGTGGACCACCACGACTGTGAGGCTTTGCCTCTTAACAAGACCAAGTAAACCAGTTGTGGAGTGGGCGTGCCCTGTGGTGAGAGACCCTGTGTTTGGTGTGGCTGTCACACTTTCTGCCTTCCCGCCCGCATATTTTCCAACTCTATGCTGTAGTTAATGCTAGTATGTGGTTTCCGAGTAATGACGTTTGACTGTAGCTCCAAAACTAACCATAGGATTTTCTCGAAAGTACCTTCATTGTGATTCCCACACACACATGGTTTAACCTTATTTACCAATCCATGTTTTGGAGAAGTGCCAGGTACTCTTGCTGAACCTCAGGCTCTGCTAACACCTGTTCATCCACCTCGTACTCGGGCTCAAACATAGGATTCCATGACAATCTGAGGTTCGTTTTCCTCATAGTATACGCGACCAGCGTCATTTCTTTCGGTGTCAGATTGAGCATCGTTCTCTAGATGTCACAGCGACAGATTCACTGTCTGACACCGAAGTACAATCGCTCATCATAACATTTGCCGACAGGTGTCAGACAGAGTGTCTGCGGGCGTCCCTGTTCTGACGTCATCAATAACAATCGTAGCCCTGTTGGAGGGAAGATTTTTTTTTTCGCGCGCTTTTTACAAAAGTCATGTTTTACGGAAATAAGGCCTGGAAATCAATTATTTTTGGTGGATTAGGTGTTTTGAATGTACAGTCAACATAATTCGGCAAAAAAATTTGGGTCTGGACGATTACTTTAAAGTAGATGAGATAGACGTGGGTAACAGTGCTATGAGTGAGGATGTTCTTGCTGCTAGAGTAGAATGTTTGGGTCAGAACGACAAGGAAAAAAAGTTTATAGTGATTGTGGTGTACATGACGGTTGAAGGTGATAGAGCAGGGAGAGAGAATAGAATGAAGTACAACATTATAAAGAAGATTTTTAAAGACCATGCCGGAGAGAGTGTGATGGTTATGGGTGATATGAATGCACATCTGGGTATGCTAGGAGAGCAAATAAATCAAAATGGAGAAATGCTTGCTGAATTTATAGATGAGTTGGAGTTAGAAAACCTGAATGAGACTGTGGCAGAGGGTCGCGTGACGTGGAATGCAAGGAACCAAGAGTCTGCAAGATGTGTTGGTGAATGGCAAAATGCGAGAGTGTTGCTCGAATGTGGATAGATGAAGAGGGAAAAATTGATATTGTGTCTGATCATAATATGCTTGTAGTGGACTGTATGATGTGGAATAAAAGTGAGCCAAAAGTAAGGACGGTGAAGAACAAATGGAGGTTGAGAGATGCAAAATGGGAAGATTTTCAAGTGTGTCTGAGTGAGATGTGGACAGAGAAAGAGTACAGGAGGTGAATGAGCTAAATGAGAGACTAACGGAAAATGTGAGGAGCGCTGCACTTAAAAAAATAGGGTTTTATTAGAACAAATGGAAGAAAGAGAGTGAATAAACCATGGGTGGAATGAGGATATTAGAGAGGCAAGGAAGGAACGAAAAAGTTAAACAGGAAATGTAGAGGGTTTTAAAGAAAAGGAGGCAAGAAAGTGAAGAAGCGGAGGATGAATACCAGAATGCATGGACAGAATATGTGAAACAACAGCGACTAACAAAACGAAAGATAGAGATGCGAAAGTTATGTGTGACAGGAGTAAGATCCGATCCCTGAAAGAGAAAGGACTTGCAGGTGGGCGTGAGTGGTACAGATTCATGCGAGGGGAAAAGATGGCTGGGAATGAAGATGTGAAAGCCTTGAAAGTAAAAGCTGAATGTGTAACAGATGAGACAAAAATCAAAGAGGTTATAAAAAACTTTTGGAAGACATAGGAGGCGTGGGTGAAATCTTGACGTAAGACCAGAATGTATAACGTTGGAAAGAAAAAATGCGGAAAAGTTGAATGAATGGATTAGCAGGGATGAAGTAGAGAAGTGTGTAAAGGAGGCAAAAGAATGAAAAAGCAGCAGGCCCGGATGAAATACCATATGAGATGTACAAGAATGGGGGTGAGGTGGTGATTGACAGAATGACTGACCTATTTACCGTGTGTGGGAAGAGAAAGGGTGCCTAGAAAATGGAATGAATGTAGAGTGACCCTATTGCATAAAGGAGGATACAAGAGTAAGAGTGAATTGAAGAACTATAGACCAATAGCCCTAATGAATACAGTAGGTAAGTTTTAGTGCAGTGTTGAAGGAAAGGTTGTGTAAATGGTTTTGGGGAGAGCAAAGACTACTCTATACTGGACTTGCTACTCGCGCCCCGCGCCAACCCGCCCATGACCAGTGGAGGCCAGTTTTTGCGATTCCTGCCATTTTTAGAACATCACCCTATTTCCCTTCCTAAGGTTTATCAGTATATATGATATACCGTTATCTTCGTAACTGTTTGTTCTATAATATTATCAATAAAAAAGAGTAAAATACACTAAAGAAATGCCATTATGAGAGAGTGAAGAAATATGCATGACCTCAATATATACTTAAACTCTTCGCCATTAATTTTTGCGAGAAAACATCTTAAATGCTAGCGATAGAAAGAAGCGGATTTTCATTAGCTTTCCATTGATATATTTCGTTTTCTGATAAATGAATTACCACCATGCCTAAATTAGCGTTAACTAAAAAAAACATCATCAATCGTATCGGCAAGTAAAAAGTTCCATGAAACTAGA
>JACEEZ010003621.1:0-12218 GCA_016584305.1 Chionoecetes opilio | reverse complement strand
CGTGACTTCTGCCCTTGCCGCTACTTAATCAGATCTAGTTCATTCTCTCTCTCTTGTGTTTCTGTCACTCCACTACGTCATGTTCCATTCTTCATTTCTTGCTGAGGTCTTCCATTTTCACATTCCATCCTCTAACATTCACACAGCCCATCCTCACATTCCTTTGTTTCACAGTCACTCTTCGCATTTGTCACCCTCTTTTCCTCAACTTGCAGAGTCTCTCAGTCGCGCGTATCCACTCAAGCATTCTCCCACACATCCGCCTCTCTCCTTCCCAGTTTAGGTGCCTTTGTCTCCCTCAAAGACCTCCTGTGGGAGTGCACCGTCCAGGTCTATGAAGCTTACTCCATAGTCCCCTGGATCCTTACTGCACTCTGCTTTCATTTTTACAACCTCTTCTTGGAGTCGCTTGTTTGTGTCGCGTCTCATTTCCTCATACCCTGCATTTTCCCGAGGTCGCCTCATGATTCCCCCACAGCCACTCGTACTTTTTCCTGTCCTTCTTTATACCCTTTAAAGGCACTCCATCACCTTGCCCACCGTCTGCTCGGGGCCTAATCTCCTAAGGCTGTTCCCCCCTCCCTGCATTATCACCATTCCTTCCTGTACACCATTCACCTGCTCCCTCACCTCCTTCACAACATCCTCCATACCCTTGTCACTCAGGCTAACCAGCACACTCTTCTGGTCTCTCATCGCCACGTGTCGCCTAACATTCTTCACCATACTATCTCCTATACACAGTATGGGCCACTTCTTTGCCCTGCGGTTGCCCCCCGTTGTTCTATCAGTCCTGACCCCCCCCTGGGTTGGTAATCTCCACTACCTCATCTCCCCCACTGGGGCCTGTAGCAGCCACAGACCCATCGGGAGCCGGGGCATCAGGTCCCCTAGCCTCAACCACGCCCTCAGCAGCCTTAGCTGCCGCTACAGGCAAAAGTGATGGGGGGGCGGATCGACCAGCCTCACCCACGACTTCAGTGGCCTCAACTGGCGAGGGTGAGGAGGGGGCAGGTCCCCCAGTCTCACCCACACCCTCAACAGCCCCCTTAGGCCGCCCTTCTTCGACATCTTCCACCGCTGCAGCTCCCCTAGCCTCACCCACACCCTCAACATCCCTAGACCACCCTGCTACATCTTCCACCGCTGCAGCTCCCCCACTCTCCTCTCCTTCGGGCATGCCTGCTTTGGTGATGTCTAACGTCAAGCAGCCCTCATCCCCAGAGCCCGTGGTGGGTCTGGCCCCCAAGCCCTGCTCATTACCCTTACCTGCCCTTTCTGCCTCCATGTTTCTTACTTTACTTGCAAGGTTTTTATAATCCCCCTCCAGGGCTTGTATCCACTCCTTTGCCTCCTTCAGTTCACCCTTGCACTGTTCTAGTTCCCTAGTCCTCGCCCCATTCTCCACCTTTAGCTGTGGTAAGCGAGCTCTCGCTTCTTATGGCTTGACCAGCTGGGCCAATCCGTAAGAAGCCGGCTTCTTAAAAGTGCTTCGCCATAACAGAAAACGCAAGCTGCAAGAAGCCGGCTTCTTACGGCTTCTTCACCAAAATTTGCCTAATATACCTTCATCAAGAAACAACAAACAGACAAATAAATCAGACTACAAATAAATAAAAAACGAAAAAATATAGACAAACTTCATTACTCCCATACAGTCTTACCGTAGATAACACTATAGCCGCCAGTCACTCGCCGTACTGCACTAATGTCGCCAAGCACAATATATTACGAATTTTAGCATCACTACAGACTTTTATGTGTCACTGAAGACGCATGCACAGTAGTTTATATTATGTACATCACACTAGTTACATGTCTTCAGTGGCACATAAAAGTGTGTAGTGATGCTATAATTCGTAATATATTGTGCCTGGCGACATTAGTGCAGTGGCAAGTGACTGGCGACTATAGTGTTATCCAGTGGCGCAGTGAGGCCTCTTCCATTTGCGACATTTCAAGAACCAGTTCACGGAACCCAAGAATTCAGGCGTTCCATTTGCGCACGAAAACCAGCTGGTCTAATGTGGGGGGAGGAAAGGAGGTAATTAAGGAGGAGGAGGAGGAGGAGGAGGAGGAGGAGGAGGAGGTGTGTGAGAGGGAGGGAAGAGGAAGAGAAGGAGGGGAGAGGAAAAAGAGGAGAATGTTTGTGGCCTTATTTTTCCTCCTTTTCCTTGATTTATATTTAGTCTTGTTTTAATTCATCGATTTATTAATATTGTCATAGTTATATATTTTTTATTAATTTTCCTTGTCATATTTTATTACTTTATTTGTGTTTGATTTTTTTGTGTGTCTTTGTTTGTCCATGATCTGCATTTAAAAAAATATATTTATGTCTTTTGATAACTTTATGTGTGTGTCTCATTCATCATAATCAGTCAGTAATCTTTGACGTGTTAATTTATCTTCATTACTTGCGATATTATACTCTTCTTCTTCGGTGCGCTACATACATAAATATAAATCGGTGCCCTATATTCGTCGTAAATCGCTACATCACTGTCGTAAATCGGTGCACTCCATCACTAATAAGTCATAAATCGGTGCACTCCATCACTAATAAGTCATAAATCGGTGCACCATCATACCGTGCCACAATACAGACTGGATCCCTGTCACCAATGCTTCACTATAACTCATCTGTTAATAATCTCTATACAGGATCAATTATGTACCCATACTTTTTACAAGACAATTCTTAATGAATCACTGTTTTATAATGAGTCCCTTACTATATAAACCTCTTACTATATTAACCAGTCCCGAAGTAAATTGGCCCACACACCCCTGTTTATATTCTCTTACTGTCATCTATATTGGGACTGATCATTATGCGGGATTTTTGTTACTTCTTTTTTTCCCCTTGCCCAGTCCTTTGTGTTGTAAAAAAATAATAATAATAAATATATTTTTTTTTAAAGCACACCAAGCTCTCTGTCTGTCCCTGCATAAAGACACAGGTTTTTTTTTGGTATACCTTTGTATATAACTTCTCGACTAACTCCGCCTCCTCCCTTTCTCTCTTCCCCAACACTTCTCTCTTTCTACCTTCCTCCTTTCCTTCCCGGTAACTTCTCGTCTTACTACACCCCCTCCTTCCCTCCCCCCCACCACCCACGCCTGAGAGAGCGAGAGAAGTGGCCCTGCCCATTCGTCGCTATGCCCCACCCACTTTTGCAAACCTATGATGGAAAAAAAAATTCGTGCCCGGGGCGTCGCCTCTTCCCCTCCCCCGCCCGTGGCCCTCCCAAGGGTCGGAACGGGGCGTTGGGTGATTCCTGGCTTGCCATGTGGACCCAGTGGGATGCGGACCGGAGTGCGACGATTCAACCGTCCTGCCCTGGCCCCCCCCTCACGCCCCTCTGCCCCCCCTTCGGGTGGGGGTATGGGTCAGTGTTGGTGGAGGACGACGCCCGGAGTGCTGTCGCATCGTGGCTTTGGCCGCTCGACACCTCCATTCCCTGCCCTCTTTGCCTTCCTTGCCAGGTAGTGGAGAGGGAGCGTGGTGATTCTTGAGCCTGTGGACTCCCGCCGCTGCCCCCCCCCCCCCCTCTCGCCGCTCTGTTCAGCCCCCCTTCGAGGGGGTGGGGGGCGGCTCCCGGAGTGATGTCGCTTCGTGGCTTTGGCGGCTCGCCTCCTCCTTTTCCTGCCCTCTTTGCCTTCCTTGTCAGGAAAGGGAAAGGGAGCGTGGTGTTTCTTGGTGCCTGGGGATTTGCAACGCCCCCCGCCCCTTCTCGTCTCTCCGTGGGTCGGGGCGGGGCGGGGTGTGCAGCGGGTCATGGCTGGCGTCGTCGGGGCAGGTGTGCTTCGATGCAGTCTTGGCCTGGATCCTCCCACCACTCTACCCCCACCCTCCGGGAGGGGCATTGAGTCGGTACGTGGTTATGGCGTCGCCTGGGGCTTTGTCTTTCATGGCGTTGCTACTCAACTCTTCCATTCCCTGCCTTCTTTGCCTTCCTTTTCAAGGAGGGGTCGAGGGGACGGATTTTTGGGCCTGAGCCCCTTCCACCCCTATGCTGAGCGGAAAAAACTCCCTCACTGGGGGGGGGGGAAACAAACCACCACTCTACCAATTTGGAGGGGGGTTGGGGGATAATTTCCACACCCCTCCCCGGGGGGAGGGGGCGGGGGCTTGCTGAGGTTGTCGGGCTGGAGTGCAAGTTTTCATCAGAAAAGGGCCCCCTTTTCTCCCGCCCTCCCCCCCCCTCGGGGGGGGGTGTTGGTCGGTGTTGGGGAGGCGCCCGGGTTCTTCGTCTTCGGGGTTTTGCTCCCTGACTCCATTTCCTTCGCCTGGGGCTCCCCCCCTCCCCCCCCCCCTTCCCCCTTTCCGTTCGCGACGGGGGGCGTGGCAGGGTTTTTTTGGCTTTTTCGTGGCCGCACCCCGGGGGGGCCCCTTCTCTGTTTGTGGTGGGGGGGCTTTTTGTTTTGGGGTTCGCCCTTTCCTCTCCCGTTTTGCCCCTTTTTGGGAGGTTTCTCTGCGAACCCCAGGGCTCTCGGCGTCCTTCACCCCCCGGTCCCTCCAGCTCTGCTCCTCGCTTCCCCTGCCTCCGTCAGCCCTCCCGTCCTGTGGGTTCCGGTCGGGGTTGCTGGCTGACGGTCGTTTTTTCCGGAGGCTTGTGCCCTCCCTTCCCGGCGGGGCCTTTGCTGTCCTTATGGATTCGTGGCCCATGGGCCTGGAGCCGCACCCGCCCCCATTTTCCTTCTGTCCTGCCAAGGGGGCTCGGGGTTCCCGCGGGGCCCGGCTGTTCGTCCCCCTCTCTCCACGCTCACCTCTCGTCTCCCCACCGCTCCTCGTTCATGTTTCCGGGCCTGCTCCCTCTGCTTAAATTTTCCCTGCCGTCGGTCATGCTGATATTGGATGGAGATATGGGGGTGTCTTCTGCCCCTCCCCCTCACCGGGGTTCGCGGGCCGGGCCTTCCGGGATAGGGACGTCCTGCTCCGTTCGGCGGGCGCCCCCCGAGCCTTCCCCACCCCCCCTCCCGTTCCTCTGGGGGGTTGGGGTGGATGGTCTCTTGAACCCCTTACGGTGTTTTGGTGGCCCATTTAGAAACCGGGACCTTTCTTCGCCACGACTGGTCACTGGCCCACCCCTTCCTCCCTCCCTCTCGCCAGGTTTTGCTTCTGTGACGGGGGCTTCGGCATGTCTACTGGGAGTGCTCGAAGGGGGAGGGGGTTTGTGGCCTTCCCCGGCCGGAGGGGTTGGCGGTTCGTGGTTTTCCACCCCCCTGTTTCCCTGTCTGCCGGGGGTTTCCCACCCCTTTTTGCTGCGGAGCCTTCCACTTGCGTTTTTCCCTCGTCCCTCCGGGGGTGCTTCCTCCGACTTTTTTGCTTGACGCCGGTCTGGCCTTTTGCCTACCTGACTTTCACCAAAGGGGGCCGGGGGGCCAGGGGGGTTTTTCTTGGTGGCCAGTCCCAGCCCGGCCTGCTATCTGCTGTCGTCGGGGGCGGCGACCGCGTGTGCCCCGTTCGGGGCCCCCCCCGACGACGGGGTCGTCGCTGGCCGCTTGGCCCTTTAGCATAGGCCTTTCGTGCCTGCCGGGGAGCCCCGACTCCAGTTTTTCCGGTTTTTTGGGCCCCCTTTGCTTTTTGGGGGGCTTGTCGAGCCTTTCCTGCTACGGGGTTTTCGCCCCGTTCCCCCCCCCCCTCCCCCACCGTCGGGCTGGGGTTTTCCTCAGGGCCCCAGACCCTCTCGGGCGGGGGGGTTTCGGGGGGGGCCCCGCAGGGTATGCCGGGACCCCCTTTTTCTGGAAGGGGATCCCCCACGTTCGCCTGGGCGGGTGGCCTCCTGGAGCTTGGGTGGGTAACCCGGGGCGGTTCTTCCTGGTTCAAATCTCTTAGTCCCGGGCTTTTTCGCTCCGGGGATACTGCTTCCCCCTGGGCCGCCACCGGGTCCTCTGGTTTCCTGTTCCTCCCTTTCCCGGACCTCCTCACTGTGTTTCGGGTGGGCCTGTCCCCTGTGGGGCTGGGGGCCCCTGGGGGTCTAGAGTGGTCTTCCTTGGGCCCCGGTTCAGACTGCCGCCGCTTTTAACACCGCCCCTTGATTTCCCTCCTGTGTCCCGGCCGTTTGGCTGGTGACTGCTCCCTCCTGGCCGGGGGGCGCTCGTCTGGCCCGGGCCCTGGGGGTGGCGGCCCGGGGCAGGGGGTGTTTCCCGGGCTTTAGGGATGGTCCTTCCCTTTTTTTTTGCCCCTGCTTCTCGGGGCTGGGTGTGGGTTTGGGGGTCCCTTCGGCCCCTGTCTCGTCTCGGGGGTGACGGCAGCCCCAAACTCCTTTTCCCCTTTGCCGGGCCCCGGTGCCCCACCTCTTCCTCCGGATTTCCTGTCCCCCGGGGAGGTTTTTCTCTTAGGGATGACACCATGGTTCCCGTCCTCTGTTTTTTCTACCCACGGGACCTCCCGTCCGCCCTTTTTTTGCCCCCTTTTTGGGATCATTTTGGTCCTGGTGGCCTGTCCCCCTCCGCCTTCTCCCGGGTTCCCGCCGGATGTGGGGGTTTGAGTGACCGCGCACTCTCTCCCTCCGGATGCGTTGGGGGGTGCGCTTCTTCCGGTGCGCTTTGCGGCTCTCTATCGGCATGGTCTTTCCGGGGATGGCCCTCTTCTCCGTCCGGGGCTTCTCCCAGCAAATGTCCTTTTTGACGAGGCTGGACCGGGGCCCCCGGGGGCGGACGCCCTCTTTGGGTTTGGGTGGGAAAAGGTGGGGCCCTTTTTTACCTGTTTTCCCCCTCCCTGCCCCTGCTCCCCTGAAGGGGTGCTACTTTTGCGTTCTACAGGGGGGTGGGTCCCTCTGGTGGCTCCCCCTCTGGGGGGCCCGCCTTTTTCTCCTTCTGTGGACTTCGTTCCCCCTCGTTCCCTTTTTGGGGGGCCTCGCTCTGCTGGAGAAACTCTCTGCCGGATTCCTTCCACCCTTTCCGCTACCCCCTCGGTGTTTTTTCTCCGCCATCTCTGCTAGGCTGTCCGGGGCCCCTGGGTGGCCTTTCTGCTTTCCTCATCCGGTCCGTCTTCTCGCGTTTCGGGTCGGTTTGGGCCTCGATTTCCCCTCCTGCCTGGCCCCCCCAGGTGGGTCCTCTGCCTCTTTTCTCCGCTACTGGGGTCCCCTGGGTGGGCGAATACGGCCAGGTATTCGTCCTGGGCCGCCGTTTGGTGGCCCTACTGAGTGGGGGGTTTTCCTCCTAACTCCCCCCCGTCGTCCTGTCCCCTTCTGGTCCCTGGTGAACGTCTTCCAGTACCTCCTGGGCGACCAGTTTAGGTCCAGCACTCCCGGGTATCGTCTCCTCCCGTCGGTCCGGTTCCTTGTTCCTTTTTTGTTACCCTGACGACGGGGTTTCGGGCCTCTCTGTAGGCGCTGTCCAGTTTCTCCTGATGGCCTGTCTTCTCCCTTCTCGCGGGACGGGTCTGCTGTCTCCCTCTCCCCCGTGGTCCTGGGTAGGGCCGGGCGGGAGGTAACCCGTCTCCGGCCGGTTGTGGTGCCGGCTTGGAGGGAGGGGGTCGCCTTCCATCCTTTGTGTTTCGGCGCTTCGACGTTGCTTGGCTTAGTCTGCGTCCTGGGCGGGTGGCCCGCTGGCGCGGGTATGGGGTCCGTGGAGTCCGGCCTCATGCTTCGTGGCTCGTTTCCTCTCTCACTCCGTCGTGAACTCGCCTTGTGTTACCCTGGGCTCCCACCTTCCGGCTGGTCTGGTGGTGGTTGGTCAGCGTGCCTGCTCATGGTGTCTCCGCTTGTTACTTGTGGATGCTTTTCGTTCCCTTTTGTTTTCTTGAGCAGTTGCCTTCCTTCTCCCCTCGGGGGTTGGGGGCTTCTTGCCCCGTCTCCAAGTGGCAGGTAGCTAGTGCACTAGCTATAAGGGGACCTAAAATGACGGCTTTGAAGTATGAAAAGCCTATTTTTGGGTCCACGGACTTCGGTCTCCCACCCTTCTTTCCCCACTAAGTTTTCAGCCCCTCTCCCCGGGGGAGCTTCTTGGGATGGGTATGAATGTCTGGCGTCTGCCGGGTGTGGCGGGTGCCGGCACGTGACTGCCAGACGTGTTCTTCTTCTTAGTAGTTAGTTATTTTCTGCAATGTTGCAGCTTTCAAGTGCAGCCTGGTTTTCACCAGATGTGGGATAAGGTTGCCCGGATTACCCAGGGATTACCCTAGGTGGCGACAGATCCTTCCTGTTAGCTAGTGCACTAGCTATGTCGTGGACCCAAAAATAGGCTTTTCATACTTCAAAGCCGTCAGTTTAAGCATGAGATCTTAAGATAACATGGCATTTTTGCCTTGTTAAAAAATTAGACTATAGCTACCCCCTTTTTAGGCAAATTTCTATCTTATTGTATTAATTCCTTCATATTTAGGGGAATTTTCACACTATTATATCATTTTTCATCTTTCTAGGATCATTCTATGGAAAAACCTGCATGAAATAGACACAGGTGTAAATATTTATAGCCTCGTTTTTTTCTATCTTTGTCGCATTGTCTTGTATATTTGTAGACAACTTGGACTTGTCTTGTAAAGCAGTTGTCGTCACTTTTCCTGCTGCTGTCCAATGATGATGAGACAGAGTAAGGTTTATGCGATATACATATATATGACCTGCAGGAAATAGGAGTGTAACTTATGCGTGGAAAGACTGTTTTTTAAGGCAATCAGCAGAGAAACCCTTAAAACCCTGGATACATTTATTGAAAGTCACACCTGCACTGCCAGCCCAACAACTGCTGGGGCCATTACTCCCTCACAGAACACAAGGGCACGACTGCCACCACACATGTAACACACTGCCCACCACCACCCATTGCCACACAGGACACACTCCCACAGGCACGGTTACAACCACACTTGTCCACACAACACACCAGCTCAAAAGTGGATCTTCATGTGCTGGGCAATATCACTCTTTGTCTTGAAACACTTGCTACAAATATCACACTTGAACTCCCGCAAGCCAGTGTGTCTAAAGGTGTGTTTGTTGAGTTCAGAACGGGTATAAAACCTTTTCCCACACTCTAGACATTCTTGATTCTTAACAGCACTGTGTGTCAGGGTGTGTGTGGTGAGTGCACTCTTTCTAGCAAATCTTTTCCCACACTCTAAGCATTCATAATTCTTAACACCACTGTGCGTCAGGGTGTGTTTGGTGAGTTCAGAACGGGTATAAAACCTTTTCCTACACTCTAGGCATTCATGATTCTTAACACCACTGTGTGTCGGGGTGTGTGTGGTGAGTTCACTCTTTCTAGCAAATCTTTTCCCACACTCTAAACATTCATAATTCTTAACACCACTGTGTGTCAGGGTGTGTATGGTGAGTTCACTCTTTGTAGTAAATCTTTTCCCACACTCTAAACATTTATAATTCTTAACACCACTGTGTGTCAGGGTGTGTCTGGTGAGGTGACCCATTGTAGTAAATCTTTTCCCACACTCTAAACATTTATAATTCTTAACACCACTGTGTGTCAGGGTGTGTGTGGTGAGGTAACACATTGTAGCAAATCTTTTCCCACACTCTAAACATTCATAATTCTTATCACCACTGTGTATCAGGGTGTGTGTGGTAAGGTTACTCTTTTGAGTGAATCTTTTTCCACACTCTAAACATTCATAATTCTTATCAGCACTGTGTGTCAGGGTGTGTTTGGTGAGGTTACCCATTATAGTAAATTTTTTCCCACACTCTAAACATTCATAATTCTTAACACCACTGTGTGTCAGGGTGTGTGTGGTAAGGTTACTCTTTTGAGTGAATCTTTTTCCACACTCTAAACATTCATGGTTCTTAACACCACTGTGTGTCAAGGAATGTTTCTCAAGCCGACTCTTGTATTTGAATGTTTTGTCACACTGCTGACACTTCAGCTCACTGTGTGCCTTGTGGCCTGAGCTGCCTGCCTCCAGGTGATTCTTGCCATCACACCTGTGCCTCCCCACACCTGAGGCAGACTGATCCTGCTGCTCCCGGCCACTCATGCTGTTGCCAGGCCCCACAGCCTCCACCGCAGCAACACTCTGGCCACCACATGCGGCGGCCGGTCCTGCAAGAACCCTCGGGGATGCCGCAGCGAGCTGGGTCAGTGTCGGGCAGGGCAGCCGGCTTGGACTGTGACCTCAGCACCTGCAACAGTGGTGATAGTCAGCACACAGAGAGCCACACGCTGCCCTGTTATCTGAGACCCTGACTAATTTTTTCTGGCCAAGTATTAGTGCTTTTTCTGATGAAGATTCAGTGTTTGTAATGAAAACGGCGACCATAAAATTCGGTGATGACATTTTAAAAAATTTGTTTATGGGTTTCCAGAAAATAAAACAATCTCCATTACAAAAAGCACCTATCGTAGGCCAGGAACAATGAGTCTGTGTCTCTGAAAACGCCCGCGCAGCCCTCGTGCATTATTATCGTGTGTGTGGTGTTGTGAGGAGGAACCCTGGGAGCCCTGGTGGTGATGTCCGGCAGGCTGTGTGTGGTGTTGTGAGGAGGACCCTGGGAGCCCTGGTGGTGATGTTCTGGCAGGCTGTGTGTGGGTTTCTGATGAGGAACCCTGGAGCCCTGGTGGTGATGTCCTGGCAGGCTGTGTGTGGTGTTGTGAGGAGAACCCTGGGAGCCTTGGTGGTGATGTCCTGTCCCCCATTGTAACTATTCACAGCCATATAGTCATATAGTCAGACTTAAATTACACCACAGCATTATATCCCATTCATATACGAGGTCAGGCAACCCAGTAATTGTTCTACTCAACCAGAGCAAAAGTTGCAACCAGAACTACGATCTTACATCAACAGGAATCAATTATGAGTAATAAAACGCATGAAACATTAGTACAACTTACAATACTGCCAGTGCCCGGATGCTGCATGGTAGTACAGGACAACACACACACACACACACACACAAAACACACAGGCACACACACACATAAAAACAGGAACTCACACATACACACAGGAACACACACACACACACAGGAACTCACACACATACACACACAGGCGCACACACACACACACACACGCAGGAACTCACACACACACATACACACAGGAACTCTCACACATACACACAGGAACTCACACACACACAGGCACACACACACACACAGGCACTCATACACACAGGAACTCACACACACACAGGCACTCATACACACAGGCACACACACACACGGGAAACTCACACACACACACACACACAGTGCCTAGTGCACTGCCAGGACACGGCCAAAGCCGTCTGTATGTAATATATAGAGACAGCTTTGGCACGGCACAGGAAGTGTTGCACCCACAGTGAACATTGTAGCCCTCAAGGCACGCCTCACGGTAATAATGGACCAGAGTTTCGCGGTCGTTTTCAGAAACACCGACTATTTTTTCTTGGCATGCAATAGGTGCTTGTTCTAATGGAGATAGTTTTATTATGCGCAAACCCATAAAAACAAAACAAAAAAACAACGAATTTTATGGTACCGTTTCCATTAAAACAGAAACCTTTTAGGTTTTAATGAAACATAAGGTTAGGTTAGGTATACTTTGTGGTTAAGGTTTGGTTAGGTTTCAATAAAACTTTTTTTTTTTGGTTTGCGCAAAATAAAACTATCTCCATTACCGTAGATAACAGTAGCTATAGTCGCCAGCTGCAATAATGTCGCCGAGACGCCAAATATTACGAATGATAGCCTCACTAACTGCTGTGTCTGTGCCACTGAAGATGATACACAGTAGTTTTATATCATATCTGTATAATCTACCCTGTTTCAGCATTGTTTTATGCTTTGTAGCTGTAAGTATAGACGCCCTCAAATTTCACTACGCGTTTTTTTTTCGGGCGACGACGACGGCGGGAGGACACTCAGTAAATAAACACTAGCTGGCAACCTTATTGTTGCTCGCCACTCTGGTGATATTTTTGTCATTTGTTCATTTACAGCCATACTATGACACAGATCAAGACACAAAATGACACAGACTCTCCAGATAGCCCCTTCTAACTGTCCTGAAATCATGGATGTAGAAATGTAAGTATTAATGCCACCACACGTCTGTAACAGAAAAAAACGTTGCCTGGCACTTCTTTTTGCGTATGCCACATGCATGTGTAAACGAGAAATTACATTAATAGGGAAGAGTGAAATACACATGTATCATAAGCTAACGGATCTTTCCTCCCCTCATTCCTGAATCACTGTTAGGCTTATATTTTAAGCCAGTAGTAATTAGACACTAGCGAAACGAAATATTTTAG
>JACEEZ010003620.1:0-10251 GCA_016584305.1 Chionoecetes opilio | reverse complement strand
ATTTAATATATATATAAATATATATATATATATATATATTATTAATAAAACTTAATTATATTTTATAGTATATGTATCTGTGGCGCCATAAAAAGTAAATTTAGTATAGGGGGCGTAGTGCGAGTTGGCCCTTATGCTATTCATTTTTATGCTATTCATAGCATGTTTTTAGTCTGTGTGAAGCCGTATGTGTCCATAACACATTAAATATGTGAAAAAACAAACTCATTTCAGCAATAGAAAGCCTCGCCTATAAGCATCCATCATTTTAATGCTTTGTTCAGGTCTATTCACCATTTTCCTGTAATCTCGAGGTATTGTGGAGAATCCCGAGATAAAGTACGAAAGATCAGGTGGAAAAAAAACACTAGATTCCTTTTATTCCGCAAATGGCCGCTTCATACAATGCCTGTTGTCATTATTTGTCTCTTGTATATACTCACTTTTTCACGAGCATACACACACACACTCACAGACACGCACACGCACACACACACACACACACACCACACACACACACACACACACACACACACACACACCACACACCACACACACACCCACCACCCACCCACCCACCCACCCACCCACCCACCCACCCACCCACCACACCACACACACACACACACACAC
The DNA here is from genome assembly GCA_016584305.1 of Chionoecetes opilio. Taxonomy (NCBI): domain Eukaryota; kingdom Metazoa; phylum Arthropoda; class Malacostraca; order Decapoda; family Majidae; genus Chionoecetes; species Chionoecetes opilio. Next base: position 9,618 of record JACEEZ010003620.1, on the reverse strand, counting down.
ACACACACAACACACACACACACACACACACTGCACCGTGCACCGCCTCACTCTTAGCCTAAGCTCTCCAGACCAGACTACATTTTTTCGCTTCAAGAGCCTGGCTTTATTCGGTGATCACTGCGGGCAGCGCAGCTTGTCTCTGTATATACCGTGTCTGAGTGTGTGTGTTGTGTGGTGTGTGTGTGTGTGTGTGTGTGTGTGTGTGTGTGTGTGTGTGTGTGTGTGTTTTCTCCCTGGTTGAGATTCGTACTGAAAACTGACACAATGACTAACACGAACTCAAAATGTCATTCCTTCAACTCCTCTCTCCCTCCTCCTCCTCCTCTTATCCCTACGTCAGCTGATATTTGTCTATGGAGAGCTGGCGGGTCAACCAGAGAGTCGGATCTGCTCTATTTGCATAAGATGGATGCGTCGCCTTTGTGGGCTGTGGGATGCAAATGTGGCGGCGGGGACAGTGTTGGGAGGCATGACTGGATGGTAGAGGTAAGAGAGGTGGTAAGATAAAGATACATGAAAGAGAGAGAGAGAGAGAAGAGAGAGAGGGAGAGAGAGGGGAGAGAGAGAGAGAGAGAGAGAGAGCGAGGAGAAGACAGAGAGAAACGAGACGAGGAAAGAAAAATGGAAGGCCTCACTCCCTCCTCCCCTCCTTGATAGAAACGAAATGTGTCTGTAAAATTAAACAAACTGCGAACATCGGATCGGAGTAATTGAATAGAAATTGAAATTGAAAATAAATGGACTGTTTGAAACCTTGAAAACCGCGATCCAAGACCTCCTCCTCCTCCTCCTCCTCTCCTCCTCCTCCTCCTCCTCCTCCTCTCCTCTTCCTCTCCTCTTCTCTTCCTCTTCCTCTTCTCCGCCTCCGCCTCTGCCTCTGCCTCTGCCTCCTCCTCCTCCTCCTCTTCCTCTTCCTCTTCCTCTTCCTCTTCCTCCGCCTCGCCTCCTCCTCCTCCTCCTCCTCCTCCTCCTCCTCCTCCTCCTCCTCCTCCTCCTCCTCCTCCTCCTCCTATGCCGTTCAATTCTGGTCGCCCTGTTTCGTAAAAGATCAAGCCAAATTGGAATCAGTGCAAAGAAGAGCAACCAAACAAATTCCATCTCTGCGAAATTCATCGTATGAAGAGAGACTGCGGAAACTTAAGATGTTTTCCTTAAAGGATCGAAGAATCCGGAGGGACTTGATAGAAACCTTTAAGATCCTAAAAGGATTTGATGTCATTAATCAAGAGAACGTATTCGAGCTTTCAACTCAAGTGACAACAAGAAATAATGGTTTAAAACTAAACGGTCAACGTTGCATCACCGATCTCCGTAAAAATTATTTCAATGTTAGAGTCGTTGATCGATGGAACAAGTTACCAGCAAATGTTGTCGGAGCCAGCACAATAACTACATTTAAAAACAGACTTGACGCGCATTGTAAAGTAAATGGGTGTTGATAGTGCGAATTCATATCTAGTCCCCCGTATCGATTAGTTGTAGTGGTAGTGGTAGTTGTAGTTAGTATTTTCATATCCTATCATTCTGCACTATGAAACTTCCATGTTCCTATCCTCTTTAGGGACATGGTATCATTTTCCAACTGTTTTCTTACAAGTAGTTGATAGTTAGTAGTATGTAGTGCAGCAGATACCCTCGTTATGGACCAATAGGTCTCCTGGTGTCTGTTAATCCTATGTAATCCTCCTCCTCCTCCTCCTCCTCCTCCTCCTCCTCCTCCCTCCTCCCTCCTCCTCCTCCTCCTCCTCCTCCTCCTGGTGTTCCCTCTCACCCCCAAGCAAAAGAAAAAACATGAAGAAGAAAAATACTTCCTTACCCTGACGCTGAAGATAAAATCGGAATTACCTAAAATGGAGGAAAATCCCGCAGTATACATTGTTTTTTTCCATTTTATTTTGTTGCATTATCACAGAAAACAAGGGTTGAGTTTGCAAAAGCAGGGGTAGAGTTGAAGCCGCAGGATACATGAAGGGGAGCAGCGAGGAGAAAGTGGAGTGACATGAACTAAGGAAGCGATTATTAATCAAACGATATAAACATTTTTCGATAAATCATGAGGTTGTTGACTAAGATGCCGATGTCAGGCCGCTAGAATTAACTTTTCCGTCAACATGATAGTATTATACGGGGAAGCGGGCAGGACGGAGTGGGGAAGGGTGAAGCAGCAAGGTAGAGGAAAGGGAGTGTCATATGAGGCAGGCGGGGAGAGGGAAACGGAGATTGGAACCCCTTTAAAATTGGGTTTTTTAAATTCGACTTGTTTTTGGGGGGGGGGTTTTTTCCCTTAGAATGAGACCAGGGTTGTCCTGGTAAACCCTTAGTCGGGGCATACGGCACCAACCCCCAAACCAGGGGGCGGACTATCCACCAAGACAAAAGTGTTTATTTATAGTGGGGGTTGCAGGAACTTTTTTTCTACTATAGATTTACCCCTTCACCCCCAGATCTTCCTTTTCTAAAAAAAAAATTCGTAGGATTTCGAGCCAAAAAATTTAAAGAAAAAGTTAATTTAAATTTATAAAAAATTTTAATTAGGGGGTTTTAAAGTCTAATAGGTCTTATCTAAAAAACTTTGCTTATTTTCAAAAAAATTTGGTCTAATGGAAACCCTCCCCAAATTGCCCCAAATTTGGACCCAAATTAAAGGGAAATTACGTTCTGGGTCTAAAGGGGGTTTAAAAAGACAACGTGACTTCCTGGCCCTTTCACCCCGCTCAGCCCATCCCCCCTTAGCTAAACCCCATCCCCGCCCTCTCCGCATGGGCCCGGGGGCATTTTTTCCTTTCACTGGTGAATTACTCCCAAACTTCCATTTTGTATCGAGTGTCGTGACATGTCTTGCCCATGTCCGTTGGGCGCTTCCCCCCGCCAAAAATACCCCATTGCAGAAATTATCGTCGTGGTCTGGGGCACCCTTGGCAGGAAAACTATGGAGTTTTGATAATGGTTGGTGGTGACGGGTGAGGGGTTGACTTATGGGGGGGGGGGTAGGGGGGTGCCCGGCCAAAATTTTTTAACCTTCTTAGGGGGGTTTTTTTTAAACGGATAACGGGGTTTACTCCATGTTGATACTTTTTTTACTAACCTGTAAAAATGTTTTCCGGGATGATGCCCTCTTGACGGGGGGGGTCCCTGTTTTCGTTCCCCCAGAGGTACACATAAAATAAAGGGGGAAAGGGCAAACGGGGTCAGCGGTTTTTTTAAACGAATTTTAAAGTTTCTTTATCCCAAAAGGTTTCCCGGAAAGACAATATACAAAAAAAAGTATATATTATTATATCTATATTTTATATATATATTAAAAATATATATTATTATGTATTTATATATTTTTATATTATAATATAAAATATACCCTAATTTATAATAAAATTTATATATGGTTACACTTGGGGAAGGGTTTTTATCAATAATAATGTCACGCATTTTCGTTAAGAAACGGCCAATGAAACTAAATGTCTGGGACAGACCCGGGGAAACCCGTTAATGACGTGCCCAAGGTACTCCACCCCCCCCGGTGGGGGTAACACAGACCACCGGGAAAGGGGGTTCTTGAGTGGGGAGCGCAAGGGGAACACGTCTCCTAGGGGACCCTCTGTTGTTCTGTTTTCCCCCTTCCCCGGGCCGGGGTTGCGAAATAAAAGGAAAGGGGGCCGGAACCTCGGGTTTTCCGGGGGACATGTCTCTCAGGCCTGTTGCACTCTCTTCAGCTTTCATCACCCTTTGGGGCAGAGCGTTTGTGATGATACACACACCCTTGGTTGGGGTTTTTTCCCTGGACCCAAAGGGGCGGGTTGTGTCTACTTTTTGGGGCATAAAGCCCGGGGTGACTGCCCACGGCCCCATTCTTTGGGCCCATGGCGGGGTATTTTCGTAAACATAAACCTCATCAAAAAAGGGGCCCCTCGGAAACCCCGCTAGGGCCAGTAAAAACCCCTAAAGACACTCGGACATCCTGCCCCTTGGGTATAGTTTTTTAGTTTCCCCCTATCATAAAAATCAAAAACCAGTACGCAAATATCGCTCCCCCCTTAAAACAATGCTTCCTCGCATTGTATAAAACTGTATACCAAAACGGGTTTTTTACATCGTTGGGTATCAACCGATTCTCAGTTTCCCCAATCCTTACAAATCCCTTTTAAAACAAGGTGGGGTTTACTGAACATAGCAAAGGGAATTTTTGGTATAACGGGGTAATAAATAAAAGGGGCGAAAACACTTAAGGGCTTTTTCCCCTCCCGGGGGTCCTGTTTTGGCCAAAAAATTTTTTTCTTGCTAAAAAATTTTTCGTCCCTGTTAAACCATCCGGGGAAATTTGATTGGGCCCCCGCCCCCAATCTTTTTGTTGTTGTTTTTGGTGCCTTTTTGAAACCGAAATTTTCCGTTTGAAAACCCAAAACCCCCCCGCAAAAAAAACCCCCTTTTAAGGTCACCCAATAAACGGTAAAATCCACAACAAAACTAAACATGGGGTTATTAAAATAAAAATGAACTCAATTTTTGTTGATGTGTTAAAACCCCTGCAAATTTTTAAAAAAGTCCCGTTTCCCAAAAATTTTCTCCCCCGCGTAGCCCCTTTATAACCTGGAGGGGTGGGGTAAAGATAAAAACACGGAAACCCTTTGAAACGTGAGTAATAGCACTGGCAGAAATTTTTTTTGTTTTATATTTTTAAGACCTGCTTTTTTAAACTTAAAGTAGATACGGCTTGAAATGCTAAAAAAAATCTGATTTCCGGGGTTGGTACTAAAATATCACAAAAATTAAAGATTGCCATATGTATTATTTGCATACCCCTCAAAGTGTGGGGAAGGATTTTCTAAAATGTATTATAACTCAATAAAAATTTTGTGTTTGGGAGTGCCCATGGCAGTAACTTCCCTTGACTTTGGGATTTGCGTTTTTTAAGAGTTTTTTTTAAATTTTTTTTATTTTTTTTTATTTCGTTATTTATAACCTTTTTTAGGGAGTACAGCTTCTCAGCTAAAAAAAAATATTGACCCCTGGGTCTAATAAAATTTTTCTTTTTAAAGATATCCCAGTATTTTATTTCATTGCATATCAGAGAGTATGTTTTTAAATTTTAATCATTCTCTAAAAAGTGTAAACCCTCCCTTCACTAAAATTATTCTAAAAAAAAGAAATGTGCATAAAGATTGCCAAGGGCAGTAAATTTAATCTCTTTTGCCCGGGTGCCTGTAGCCTTGGCTGCTAAATTAAATTTTTTTTTTTGGGGGTTAAAAACCCTTTACTAGACAAAAATTTTCCCGGGCAGATAAATTTTGGCGAAATAGCACTAGGGGCCCTTTAAGGAAGAGTCTTTCCGCGGGGGGCAAAAAAAACACCTGAAAGGGTGGGGTTTAAAAAAGACTTCTTTTTTAGTAAAGGAATCCTCGGGGTTGCATTAAGGTTTTTTTATGTTAAAACGGAGGAAATTCGGGGGTTGATTACATTCCCCCCATAAATTAAAGATTTTATTCCTCAAAAAAAGGGTTTAAACTTCCTGAAACTGTCATTTCCTGTTTCCTCAGGGGGAACTAGCAGTACATCTGCTATACTATCTTTCCCTAGAAAATTTTAATTCACTCACATTCTAACTTTTTTTTAAGGGGCAAAAAATTCAAAAGTAAAATTTTAAATTAAGTTAACTTTTAATCCCCCATCCCCTTTGGCTTTTAAGGCAATTCAAGAAGGAAATTAAATAATATTTTTACAAAAGGGGGAAGCTAACAATTTTTAAAGAATTAAAAAAAAAATTTTTAAAAATTTTTAAGCGAAAGTTAAAACATCTATGAAAAATAATTTGACAATTGTTATTTGAAATTCTTTCCCCTGGTTTTAAAGCAAAAAAAATGTGAAAATACAAAATCCCCCACAAAGTGTTTTTTATGAAAACCGAGGGGCTTTTTTAAAAGTATCCCTTTTGAAAGGCCCGCAAAAGGGTTGTTTTACCCCATTTAACATTGTGGGGGTTTCCCAGAAAAGGCAAGCCCCATCCGTACTGCTAAATCAAAAGGGGGTTTCCCTCCAAGAGATCCCAAATCCCCCAAAAGCCAGATCAAACGAGTGGGGGAAGCAGGTTCGGCTGGGGCTTTGTGTGCCCTTGGGTAAAAAAGTGGGGCCTTTTTCCGTACACACGAAACAGCTCCCTCCTGGGGTTCCCCTTGAAAACCTTTTCTTCCACGCGCCCTCGTCCTTGTCCTCGCGGAGAACGCGTCCTTGTCCTCGGGGGTTTCTCCCCCGCTAAAATCCGGGGGGGGGTTCAATGTAGGTTTGGATTTTTAAATCTGGGAGTTAAAATTTGGGAACCCCTTGTTTTTTTTGGGGTTTTTGAGTAATGATTGAACTAGATTTTTAAAGAGGGATGCTGAATCGGGGAAAAAATTCACGAAGGCCGGGCCCTTTGTCTGACACACTTTAAAAAAATTGTCTCTCTCTGTCACTGTCTACGTTTCACAGCTCAATGTTTTTTTCCACAATCTATCCCCTCACCTCACGGTATTAATTAGTAATTTTCCGTCCCGTTATTCATTAAAGGGACGTAAATTAAAATTACAATTTGGGTGCCACATACCAAATGTTGTCGTCCCGTTTTATGTTTTCAAAAAACCATTATTTTTGTAACGCAAAAACTATTTCGTGATTTAATGTTTCTCATTCCACCGCTAATTCCCAATTATGTTACCCTTTTTAGTATGGTTTTTTTTTTAACGGGATAAAAAGGGGTTTACTCCATGTTTGGGTTTCTTTGTTGCTAAACCCGTTTTGGGGTGAAATTTCCGGATATGGCCCCCTTTACGGGCTGGTTTCTTGCTTCGTTCCCCGAGGTCACATCAAATAAAATGGGATGGGGCTAAACGTGGGGCCGGCGGTTCTTACGTAATTTTTAAATATTCTTTGTGCCCAAAAGGGGTTCGAGTAACAAAACTACAAAAATAGAAAATTTTATATATTATATATATATAATTTATATTAAAACTATTTTATATTATATATATTTTAATATTATATAAAATATATATATGGTACAACCCTTTTGAGGTTTTTCCCAAAAAAATGTTTACGCAATTCGGGTTAAATAACGGCCCAATGAAAATAAAGTCCCAGGAGACAAGCCGGGGAAAAGTTAATGACTGACCAAATTCCCCCCAAAACCCCCCCGGGGTGGGTTTCAACACAACCCACCGGAAGGGGGGGTTGAGTAGGTCGCAAGGGAAAACGTCTCCTGTGATGTCCCGTTTTTTCTGTCTGTCCCCCCCCCCGGGGCCCGTTTTCAGCATAAAAAGGAAAAGGGGGCCGGGAAATCAGGGTTTCCCGGGGGGCTGTCTCCAAAGGGCCCGTTGCACTCTCGTCGGGTCATCCCTCCTTGGGGGAGAGCCCCCCCTTTTGGGTTTGGGGGTTATCCCACAACCCTTTTGTGTGTAAATTTTGGGAGCCGGGGGGGAGGTGTGTCCTTTCGTGGTTTTCATCAAAAACCGGGTTGACGGGCCCACGTCCCCCCTTTGGGCCATTTGGGGTGAACTTTTGTCAAAATAAACCTTTATCAAAAGGGGGGTCAGCACTCACAAACCCGCTGGCGCCCCGTACAGACCCCCAGACCTCGGAAAATCCCCGTCTTTATAGAAATTTTTGATTTAACCCCATACTATAAAATAATTTAAACCCCCCGCTAATAAAAACACACACACACCCCCACATAAACACACACCACCCACACACACACACACACACACACACACCCCACACACAACACACACCACAAACAAAATTATTAGTGGGAGCCCGGGATATCGTTAATGTCAACCCTTGTTCCATTATATTTTTTTTTTCTCTACTGCCATCCTTATTATTGGTTTTTTAGTTTTTATTGTCATCCCCAATCTTTTGTTTTTTGTTTTTGTATCTTTTGCTGATGAATGTTGCCAATGTTGTTGTTATTGTTAGTTGTGTTTTTGTCATTGCTATTTATCCCTGAGACATGAGGGTTAGAGCACATTTATTCGAATTACCGCTGTTAACGCAAAATTACATTCGTTTTTCCTGCTTCTCTTAGGGGATATAACAGGGTTTACGTTTTTTTGTCTTTGTTGTTTCCGCTGCAGTATTATGTACAGAGTGAATAGTGATAGTTTAACAAAAAAGACTGTAAAAGGCACTTGTTGGGGGTATTTCTCTTACGTCTTCCGTAGTCCCCCCTACCCCCCCCATCCCCCACACCAGCCATCACCTTTTACTTTATGACTCCACAATCCCGGGTTTTTTTCCCTCTCGTTTCAGCCGGACTCCCCTTTTTTCTACGTCACACTAAACTATTTTTATAGCCTGTGTTTCTTCCTGTTCCTCCTGCACCTCTTCCTCTTCTTCTTCCTCTTCCTCTTCCTCTTCCTCTTCCTCTTCCTCTGTTTCTTCCCCTCCTCCTCCTCCTTTTCTTCTTCTTCTTCCTCTTCCGTTCATTCACACGTTCGTCGCCCCCGTTTTCGTCAGCGTCATGAAGCTCGTTTTCTGTCGCCGTATCTCTTGGACCCATTTGCCCCGATTGCTCTTTTTTGTCCCTCGAGAGTTCAATTTTGGTTCACAGTAAAAATCTCCCTTTTTATTGTCTATTTTATTATGTCTATTTGTTTGTTGATGGGGGTCGTGGCGTTGTCCTGGGTGGGTATGGTTGCCGTTGTGGGTCTGGGGTACTACATGCCTTGCTCCGGGAAGGTAATCCTTTTGAGGGCCGCTGACATCCAGTTAACCTGTTCACCATTCACCCTAGGCTGGTTGCATATCAAGTATTTGGAGTAATTTATAATAGGCATGCTGTAGGTGCCCGCGATACCTGATGTCAGTAACTTATAACTTATTCAGAAAGAAATCGCGGCCCATGATATGGAGGACACGGCGGCTAAGTGCCTTTCTTTTGTAGCTTTCTTGCGGTATATTTTCTATGTCGTCTATTTCATATTAAACTTCTAGCTGCTTTTAGTGTACTGTCCACTTTGCTTCCATTTCTTCTGAAAACCCCCATATCTTTCCACCCCCCTTGGGTGAAAGAAAATTTTACCCCGTCCCTGGGCGGCCACACTCGCGTCACTCATGGCTACCTAATGCCGTGGGGGAAGTTCAGCCATTGCATGACTGCTTGGTTGGTCCTGCCTGTGCGTACTTACTGGTCTAGTGTCCCAGTTTCCGGGGCCTGCCAGCGACGTGCCTTTCCCGTATCGGTGTGCAGAAATATTTATTTTTTGGCTAGGGGTTGGGGGCTTCCTGGAATCACCGACTCGGGGCCCATCCCACAGGCTGGCTTATCCGACTTGTGTAGACTTGTTTAAAACTTTTTTTTAGGTTTGAAAGAACTGGTACGTATTTTTTTTGCTACAAAATACTCCTGACTTTTAAGATTTGTCTCAAGTTATTTTATGGTTTCGCGTAATCGTTTCTTTTCTTAATGTTTAAAATATCTTGTACTGATTGGTTCCCTTCCCTCACTGTTACTAATGTTCGGCACCATTCATGTAGCGCCGCCAAGCATGTAGTCCTCTTTTCTCCTCCTCTTCTCTTTCCCTACTAACCTACCACATAATCGTGTCCCGCACCTACATCACCCATAGTTATTTTTATCTTTTCCTG
>JACEEZ010003619.1:160000-162212 GCA_016584305.1 Chionoecetes opilio | reverse complement strand
CTCCTTTTTTTTTTTTCGCCCCCATCTAAAAACTGGGCAGTTCGGGCATTTTATTAAAAAAAGGACATAGATAAGCTAGAAAAACACAGCGCAGAGAAACCCAAAATGCCCTAGTTGGGAAACAAATCGTACGAAAAGGGTTTCAAAAAAATTAACTTTTTCCCATTAACAAAACAAAGGGATAAGGGGTGATTTTATCGAAGTTTTTAAATTTTTGAAAGGTTTTAAACAAACCCCGAATCTCTTTTCCGCTAGACCGGTCAAGTTCAACTAGAAACAACGGATTTAAAATAAGCAGGAAACGGTTTGTAACGAACGAAGCAAAGTACTTCTTCACAAACCATGTTGTAAATGTATGGAATGGGCTGCCCTCGGTGTAGTAAACTCAAATACAATAGAATCATTTAAAAATCGCCTCGATAAATATTTCATATCAAATCTCCTGTTGTCACTGTTTATCTCGGAATAATAAATTCATCTCGCGGGCCTCTGATGCTTACTCTCATTGCGTGAAATGATTGCGAGTCGCGTCTACACAACCCCTCCCACACGTTTCAGACAGCCCCGAGTTATCATTCACTACTACAACTTTTGGCCTGTGACGGGTTGTGGTTCAGTAAGGATCCTGACAGTTAGTGGCCACCATCGAGATTTATGTACCAGGGGTCACTGCTGCAGGTGACATTGAAGTGCACGGCGTCCTACTTGGAAAGTGCACTACCGCAGTGGATTGAACGGACATGGGGCCTGATTGACTGCTGCCTCCCAAGCTAGCGCCAGGCAAGGCTGCCGCACCACCCTTGAACTGCCGCACTGAGCCTACACCAACACTACATTAGACCTCATGACACACACAGATAACCCCGAGTTAACGGTTACCACTACTACTCTCGACCTGTGACGGGTTGTGGATCAGCAAGGGTCCTGACAGTTAGTGACCACCATCGGGATTTAAGGTACCAGGGGTCACTGCTGCAGGGGGCATTAATAGTGTACGACGTCCTACACAATCCGCAGTGGATTGAACGGAGCTGGGGCTGATTAACTGCTGCCTTTCAAGAAAGCGCCAGGCAAGGCTGCCGCACCACCCTTTAACCTCCACACTGTGTTCCCACCATTACAAAACACACATAACATAACCCTACTATCAAACACTAAACCTACCCCCACAAACATAGTAGTAGTTAGCCATAGATTACAGCTTTCAACTTTCCTCACAAATTCCATGCAGTTTTTCTATATTGCATGGTATCATTTCATTTCCGGCCAGCTTTGGCTGGAGGGATGGTGGGTGGGGAGGAGTATTCTACTTTTCTATCCTTTCTCTCTTATTATCTAGTTAGTGCAGTGTAGTTAAATCAAACAGCCATGTAAGGACCTATTGGTCTGTTGCTATTTGTGTTTCCTTTGTAATCATTTGTAATCCTTTGTAATCCTCCTCCTTCCTACCACAAGAGACATTAGTGGGAGCACCTCCGGAAACAACTCATGTACCCCTGGGCATCATCGAAATGAAGGTAGTTAATAGTAAACACCTGAAGCTTATCTCACCTGTCCCCCTTAACCCCCGTCCAGCTATGTGTGCGGCAAGGGGGAAGCAGTCTTATTTGTATTGATAGAGAAAACGGGCCATGTATGAGGAAATAAAGGAGTTATATAATTTGAAATGAATTTAAAGACACTAAACCTTTCTGAGGGATATCAAAGAGAGAGAGAGAGAGAGAGAGAGAGAGAGAGAGAGAGAGAGAGAGAGAGAGAGAGAGAGAGAGAGAGAGTCACACGTATAAACAAAACTTACACACACAAAGTTGTGTGTAAGTTTTGTTTATACGTGTGACTTTCTCTCTCTCTCTCTCTCTCTCTCTCTCTCTCTCTCTCTCCTCCTCTCTCTCTCTCTCTTCTCTCTCTCATCTCTCTCTCTCTCTCTCTCACTCTTTGATATCCCGCAGAAAGGTTTAGTGTCTTTAAATTCATTTCAAATTATATAACTCCTTTATTTCCTCAACTCTTTTATCTCTCAGGTCAACCTGATTCCCAAACTGTGACATATGATGGGATTCCGCCACAGGGGGCGGCACCTATCGCGGACAGACAGACAGACAGACAGACAGACAGACAGACAGACACACACACACACACACTTTCGCTTATATTATTATAGACTAGCCGCAAAGCCGCCCTCCGGGCGGACTTTTTGGCTAGCTCCTGCGGA